>JAVQIZ010164916.1:0-39951 GCA_036023535.2 Galaxias brevipinnis
CGCACACACACACACACACACACACACACACACACACACACACACACACACACACACACACACACACACACACACACACACACACACACACACACACACACACACACACACACAGCTAGTCTGCTCACAGGAATAGCAACACAATAGACGGCCGGTCATTAAGGGCCGAATGGCCCTGCTCTGACCTGACCCCCTGAACCTTCGCCTGCTGTTCAACCCTGTGTGTGCATGTGTGTGTGCGTGTCCCCTGCTCTATTTGAAGGGGTCAAGAGAGACGTAGACGTGTTGATGGAGATGACGAGAAGCTGTAGGAAGAGTGGGCCACGCGGCACAGCCCCCTGGTTAATCAGAGCCCTGCGTCTGCTCTCCTCTCTGAGGGAGGGCCTGGGGCAGGTGCACAGGAAGTGCGTCCCATTACGGAGCATATCCTGTCCCGTCAACACACGTACCTCATCACAGAGATAAAGATGCCCACTGGCAACGCTTCCACCGGAGACACACGTTCATTGTCCAACTGTGTGTCACTGATTTTTTTAACAAGGGGGGGGGGGACAAAATAATAAAAATGGATTGGAGTAATCTCTTTCCGGTCCAACAGGAGGTCAAAAACAGCTTGCCAATCATTCTTTCTTACTCCCCTAAAATGTGTTGTCCCCATCTCTCACCATCCAAAGCTTAGGGTGATGGAACCCTGGTCTACAGAGTATCACTGGAAACTGACCTACACTATGCTCCTTTAACTCAACATAGGCATGGGACGAAACTGTAGACATCCTCCTAGGCCTTGTCTTCTTTGATCAGGAGAAAGCAGTTATTATTAGACAGCATTGTGCCTGTCGTGCACTGAATGACGTTCCAACATAGTAGCAATCTGTCTCAAGCCACAGCCATATCATGAATAGCAGGGACTATCAGACAGGGCTTAACGGACAACGTACCAGGGGAACTCACGCCATGCCTGCTTGTGAGGAAGTGGCTGCATCAGAGTGTCATGCATACTGTGATACATAGTACCTGTGTTAAAATAATAGGACGCGTAGGCCTAGCCGAAAGACAACATTGACACATTTAGGGTTTTGGTTTTGGGAGCAGCCAGTCACAAACAGGTAGGCCTACTGCTGGCTCAACTCCAGGAGGGAGTCATGAGAAAAGGCAGGGTCTTAGCCCAGTCTGAAACTCCTGATAAGAACCCCCCCTCCTCCCACATCCCCCCACCTCCACCCTGGACAGCTGTGAAAAAAAGTGAGTCACAGTCAGTCAAAACCATAACAAACTTCTACTGCGTCAATCTCTGACAGGTTTCCCTTCGGGCAAGTTGTGTAACAAGTTGAGACAATGAAACAGCACCACATCCCATTCCCACCACCACCTGCTCTCTGTGGCTCTCACCTGATTCACTCAGACACACAAACACACACAGTGATTGTTTTATTGTCCCAGTTTCAGGTCTATAAAGGAGAAAATAAACAATCCTTTCATCTGCTATTATTATATCAGCATCAACAAAATGATTTTAAGTACCACAAAGATCAGTGCATCAAGTGTTGTCTAATTATATTGCATCAACCTGCAAGAGATGATATTGACAAATCATTTCTGTCAAAGATCTGCAACTTAGATCTTGCCTCACCAGGTTCCTCTCTCAACCCACAAGTGGCTCTTGAAAGCAAAAGCCACGTCAGGGTCCTCCATAGCCCCCCCTCTCCTCTAAAGGACAAAACCAATCATCATGGCTATAGTACCTTATGTTAACTTTAGAAAAAAAACACAAATGAGTGTGTAGAACAAAGATGTGTTTCACTAACTGCGCAAGGGAGGAATATAGGCATCAATAACTAATCTGGTTATATTGGAGTAAAGTATGATGCAAAAATAGGAACGCAGCCTTCCTCCACTGAGTATTGTGGTTCATGGTTACTAAGCAAGAGAGTGGGGGCTAATGGGAGACAGAGTTTTGCTCTGTTTCACACCAAAAAGCCCAGGCTGGTGGTTAGGTAAAACCCAGGTCAAGAAAGAAAGGCAAAGAGAGGAAAGGTCAACTTGAAGGAGAGGTAATGGCCACAAAAGGCAGTACATAGCCAGCTGAAAGGGTTTCAAGCTTCAATTAGGTTTTTGGAAATCAATTTGGCTCAATTAAGAGGAGAAACCAAACATCAGTCCAAAGTGACACAGTAGCATTATTTCCATGACAGACAGCTTCCCTGCAAACATGGGCTGAATATAAAGCATTTAGCACTTATCAACACACAATGACTACTTCTATGCTGGACAATGTAGTTTAATTCAAAGGAGAAATCAGACAAGTGCATGAGAGTTCAGCCTTTCTTGGCTATTCAGAGGATCTATTGATAATATGTCATGTCTAGCAGTATGCAAGATCAAACTCAGTCCCATAAAACCAGCTTTTGGAACATGACAAAAAAAAGTTGCAGATTTGGTCCTGTTGGCCAACTAGTTGTTTAGAAACCATTAAAAGGGAACCTGAGTTTGAGAAAACCGTCTACAATTACTGGCTAAACAATTACCAAGATTATTCATATTGTACAGGGCAGGTTGAGAGCCTTTGATATTGACTGGCAATGTTTATTTATTTTTTATATGATTATACATGTCTTGTGAGCACATTTTGTTTGGTTGACAAATTAAACATGCATGTCACGAATGCATGTGAATGAAGTACAGCCAAAACAATATTACTACAACAGATGTTAACAATGGAGGTCAGATGTAGGCCTACAACCTGCAGACAGGACAATATATTAGAGCTGACTGTAACTACTTTTGCCATGCAATGAATTGAAGGTAGTAGCTTAAGTAGACTGGGGCTGTGCGTCAATGCTTCATCACAGTCAATTTGCCTATATGGTAGTTACTTGCAATATTTAACATTACCTTTCGTAAAGCTTGCACAAAAAGGCCTCTCCATTTGTGACTGTTCTCGTCACTTGAAAAGTCGTATATTTGCTGCGGCTGCATGGTTGCGGCGGCTCCTTACGTTGCCGTGTTCCGGGCTGAGATGTCAGCATCGGCCCCAAATAGTCCTTGTGGGTGGGTCAGTCCAGACGCAGAGAAAAATCAAACGGACCAAATAAATCCTCAAAGCCAGTGGCTGGGGTGGAACGAGAACATGGAAAGCAAAATATGCGTATAAAAAAAGTTGTTCGCTAAGTAGCTGGCTGAGTGACGATGGCCAGCCAGCTAACTAAGGTAGCTTGACTGTATTCAACAGTCAGTAGCTAGTTGGCTAAAAAGCTAACGTTAGCTAGCTATTACAATGTTGGTAGACTAGCTTTAGTTAGCTGACAGGACGTGCTACACTAATGTAAACATTTACTTTTGTTTACTCGATGTCATGTCATGGGTGAAAGGAGCCAATAGTGACTGGCAATAACAAAAATCAAGCCAGGCTAGCTGTCGTTAGCTAGCAGCTATTTGGCTCGATGTCTTGGAAGTCAGAGCACATCTGTAGGAAGTTTGCTAACTTGCTAGTTAGCTAGCTACAGGCTGCTCGCTGGCCTTGATGTAGCTAGCTACTCCGTCCGAGTTATGTTGTGGCACAAGACCCATTCAAATCCATAGAAGGCACACTTTCTCCTCCGCTGTTTACTTCAAAACAAAACATATTTTCCAAGCCGTTTAATAGTGCAAACCAATAGGAACCCTCCTGATAGAATATTCCGATGCATATCTACTTTGTCCAGATGAAGAAAATGCGTTGCTGAAGGGTTTTGGTTCAGTATTTTGAATGATGTTGGTGATGTTCGCACAAACTCTGACCGCGTCTGTCTGGCTCGGCCTCCCCTTTCGCTCTTTTTCTGCCTTGCGCGCAGACAGCTGCTGTCATGCTGCGTCTGCGTACAGGCAGATGTTCATCTTGCCAGCTTTGGGGCCACAGCAGTCAGCACCAAAATATGATTTACAAATACAGCATGTTTCATTTTCAGATAACAGATTTTTGGATACAAATTCAAGAATAACCATTATAATTATGATATTACTATTAGTGCTAAAAATGAGTCACAAAGAATATTAAAAGCCTCAGAAGAAAATTGCATTCCAAAGTAGTAATATAAATAAAAATATAAATAAAATTGGAGAACCTCATTCCTGATCTTAGAAAGCAAAGGATAAATAGATTATTGACTTCAAACCTATTGCCCTTAAATCTCAGATGACAATGTTTGAAAGGGTTGTTCTGCAACATGAGGAATCTAGTTGAAGACTATTAAAGTTGAAGACTAGTTGATTGATCTATTAAAATCATCTTGTACATGGTTCATAAGGTTTATGAGCATCTTAAAACACCAGTTATATTAGACTAATTTTTTACTTTTCCAGTGCTTTTAATAACATACAACCACATATTGTATCTGGAAAACTGGGAGCTACGAACATTTCACAGATTAGTTTAACCAACACAACAGCAGCCCAAGGGTCATTTTCTGTTTACACTGTATACTTTTGACATTTGGCATAATCAAGAGTTAACTCATATGCATTGTTGTATGATTGAAGATACTGTAATACAATAGCATATGAGCATTTAACTGGTGTTCTAGGGACAATCTATAACTTCATATCAGTAAAATCTGCATCACCTTTGTTTGTTGTGTCGACCTTTTCACTTATTTATTAGTGGGGTAACATCACTAAGGAAAATAGTAGTAGACTGGGTAAGATTGTTAAAAAAAAGCCCACTCTTGAATTTGTCTTAAACTGGCAGGTTTTAGCTGATCATATTGAGAGAGAGAAAAAAAAGATGCAAATGTTTTTAATAATTAACTTTATTTCATATAAAAAATAAAAATATAAAACAGCCATGATTTTGATTAATTCCTATTTTGGCTGGCATATTATAGTAAATCAGTAACGTTCCTTACCCATCTGAAGCAGAATAACCATTGATAATTATCTGGACCCACCATATTTATTGAAACTAACCTTGCTGTTAAACTACGTTTATTTTACCTTATGTTTTCCTGTCTTGCAAATCCAATAGTTTTACATGCATATATGTATATATGCATAATTATATGGTATGATCAGATGCATAACCTTACTAAATGCCTACATATCGATTATTTCACAGCAATATGATTGGGCCATTTCCTGAGAGGCTGAGAAGAATTCGGCCAATAATTTTACCACGAATGAGGTAGTAAAAACAGACATTCTCACATAGTGATTTGAAGCTGAATCTCTTGTAATAATCTCCTTTTACATGTAGGGAAATTAAAGTGCAAAGCGTCTCTCCACTTCATCTGCAATCATTTCTCCAATAGCCAGGGAGGATGTAGCGGCAGGTGAAGGTGCGTTTCGGACATGAACCACCCTGCTGCCTACATCTCCCACGCCGCCGTCAAACACAAAGTCATCCACCAGATTTCCATCTCGGTCGAGAGCTTGCGCCCTAACTCCAGCTGGACCCCTGAGACATTTAAACAAAACATAATCATAATAATATTATTTAGTATTATTTTACTGCAGTGGGGATTTATTTTCTTCAGTTAATTAATGTACAAATCACAGAATTGTTCAGGGAAATTCTGCTTTACCTGAGCACATCACTTAATGAGAGTTCAGGGATGTATTTCTGTAGGATCTTAACCTGAGAACCGATGAAGACACCTCTATACATCTCTCCAACTCCATACACTATATTCTTCATCACCAGCCTCTGCAGGCCCCTGTAACATAAGGTTATGCAGCATTTGCACTACCTTACGTGGCACCAAATAACATTCAGTTAGTTTGGCCTGTGATTTACAAAATCACTCATTATACTCTATATGGTAGTAAACATAACTGACTTACGGAAAGATCCTCAACCTCCCAAATACTGTACCTAAATGACAATGCATCTGCAAAGTCACGGGGATCAAAATCATACACTTTGTAGCCCTCCCTTTTAAAGGCAAGAACGGCATTAGGACCCAGCCATACACTGCCATCCATACGGGGGGTGAAGTGTACACCAAGGAAAGGAAACTGAGGGTCAGGCACCTACAAACACAGGTGCTTTTTTATCTAACATTTGTAAATCATGTTTGTTGACAACTTTGGACTTTTTCACATGGAATGTTACATATCCTCGAAATCTAGAATCTAGAATCTATTACGTTTAAGGTGGAACTTACAGGGTAGATATTTCCTTTGACAAGATAGTGCTTCTCTGGCTTCAGGACCAAGTAGTCCCCTCTAAAAGGCACAATGCGAGGCTCTGCACTGCAGCCTGATATTAGGGACAGGCGGTCGGAGTATAGACCCCCACAGGTCAAAACATAACGGCATCTCACCTCATTGCCCTTTGAAGTAAAACACACACAGAGAGAAAACCTTAACATCTTTTGTCAAATAACTTGTGTACAGGTCTCTATCACTCTGCGACTCGCTGTCGCTCACACACTCACACACACGCACGCACGCACGCACGCAGGCACGCACCTTACCTTTTTGTCTCTGATAGCAATAGGATGTTTTATTCCTGAAAATTGATGGTGAGAAATGCACATGTGTTAACATCAATAATTCTTTAAGAATTGTAAGTAACCTGACAAAAAAGATAATTACCTTCGATGGTACTAGTTGGGCTCTCTTTTGCCATTGCAATATCATTAGCTTCAAATTCAGTAACAACAGACCCGCCTGCCTCTTCAAAGTCCTTGCCATATGAGAGTGCAACTAATCTCCAGTCCACAATACCAGTATATGGCGAGTCCAGGGCCATTATTCCCTGCAAAAAAAATTATCCAAACACAAATATAGACCATCTCTCCTTCCTCGTATAATACTGAAGAGACATTAACAAAATGGGGTGTTTCGTAAGTTTACTGTGTCTTACCCTACAGTATGGTTCTCGCTCTCTGATTCCCGCTGCGTCAACAATACTAAGGTCTCGTACGTTGTTCTTCTGACCACGTTCATACAGGGCTTTGAGTCTGGGAATCTCCCCCCTCTCCACAGCAACAATCAACTGGAATAAACCATAAGGGTGAGTCAGAAATCATATTCTTTGGAATAACTTAAAATATATCATTATTGAGGTGAAAACAATTACATTTTGCTTACTATATATTATTTTGTAATTTTGTAACGAAAAATTTATTTAACATAGACAAACCTATTACTTTGCTAGTAAAATACCCACCTTGCCACATTTTTTATAGGGAATTCCTTTCTTGTCACAGTACTCGTAGGCTAGAGTGGCTCCTCGCACACACAGACGGGCCTTCAGGGAGCCTGGGGTGTAGTAGATGCCACTGTGAATGACTCCACTGTTGTGTCCACTCTGGTGCATAGCTAAATTATAGCATAACATATTGTGACATTATAATCATAAAGCACCTAGGACAAAACAAATTGTCATATAAAATAACTATATTAGTTGTTGTTTTTTGTAGAAGAAGCCAATCAGAAGCCATACTCTTCAACAACAACAAAACATACCAATTCCCAACAATTCAACCTTCCGATCATAACAACATACCAAGTTCTTTCTCTTTCTCCAGCAAGACAAAGCTCAGTGTGGGGTGTCTAAGAATGAGCTCTCTTGCAGTAGCCAGACCCACAATCCCACCTCCCACCACAGCCAGATCATATGCACTGAAATACAAACATAATTTTTGCATTACAATAGTTTAAGTAAAAAATCTGACCACTAACTGGTTCGACTGTAATGCTAAATATTTCAGTAACGTTAATGTAAAGTTAATGGAAGTATTTATTCAGAGATAGAAAAACGCACTTGAATGGCCTTTAGCTTTATTTATTTTTTATCCGAGAGTTCACAATGTTTTTCCATCAACTCAGGGTCCAGATTAACTAAGAACGTGTGTTTACGTGAGCCAGCTGCAAATGTAGATGGATGAATCATTGATTCACATTCAGCTTAATGCTATTTAAAAAGCTGATTAAAAATGGTAAAAAAAACAACAACTTTGGACTTTAAAAATGTTCTTTTAAACAGAAGAGGTTTTTATTTTCATTAGAGTTAATCACAACTAAAGACCATTTCAAACTTTCAAATGACAAACCATTTTTATTAATTGGCCTGATTGAGCTGCACATAAAACAAGAAATGCAGATGATCCTCAGTCACAACGAGAAAACAAAATATAAATGACTTGATTCTTGAGTAACAAAACCAATAATATAACTATCTATTTATATGACTGCATTACAAGTGCTATGTATTCATTTGTCACATATGTCATATCCAAAACTATTGTGAGATTGTTAAAAAAACAATCCCACTGCAGTCATTTTGAAAGTTGTTGGTCTTGGTCTTCTTACTGCAGACATTCGCTGGGAGTGATTGCGATTAAAATTAGTTAACCAATGATAGCCTAAATTGTTTTTTAATGTGTTAATTTAATTATCTATTGGATTGCAATTAAAGAGACGTGAGAAAAATGCACTTCATGTATATATTATCTCCATGATGGCTTAACAAAGTTCTACACCTGGGATTAGTTGAACCTATGGTTCCACTTACCATGCAACCTTTGGCTTACTTTACCTCACAGCCACCATTCTGTTTAAAAACTTCATCACAGAAAATCTGAGCTAACATTTCCCCTGTGTCTTCACATTTTATTTAACTCTAGCAATACATGAAAAGTTATCATAGATAAGTGTAACGTTTTGTAAATTTTATTTCATGCAAGATTCAATATGGCTGGTAAGGGGGGTAAATGCTATACAAATGTGCTTACCATTTCCCCAATTAGATATGTATGTCTATGATATCCCCCACATCCTCTCCTACATATAAGCCACAGTGGAATTAAGTGACTTTCCTAAATTGGTGGTCACGTGGTAAATTGAGGCGCAGTTTAAGACAGGGGATGGGTCAACTTACCCACTGGCTCATTTTACCCCATTCTCCCCTATTTCATCGCTCTGACTTTTTAGCATTTCATAATAACAGAATGTTAAAACGGGACCACTTACCTGTAAATCTATTTGAGTTTAAATAATCAAAACACAACCGCACAAAAGGGCAATTAAGATAAGATAAATCTAATTGCATTGTCCAGGATCCAGATTCTACGATTTATTTAGGCAATTGTTGTATTATCAAGCATAATATCGTTAATTTCACATTATTGTTTTAAAATGGCAATTCACCCGACACTGACTCTTCTTTTCACGTTTCCAGAATCAATGATTCGGACACATTTGCTGCTGGCTTACACGAGCGCATACAGACCCAGACCAGGACCAGGCAGAATTAATCAACACATGAGTTGCAACGCAACGCCGCAATACATGCCCAGGGCAAATACAATAGTAGGCAGGTTTAGTGAAGGGAAAAACAAATGTATTACAAACGCGTTTAAAGCCTTTTTTAAAGTAATAATGTGGTTTTACCTTGGCTTACCTTACACTAGCTATGGCTAGCAAATGTTAAACTTTGTCGGTAGGCTGCCTCACCTGTGTAATTTTCTTGCAATGCTTATTGTGAGTGTTTGATGCGGTGAAAATAAGGTCAATGACGATGTGCTCAGTGTCCGAATCATTTTAGAAAATATCAAAATGTTGCCTACTTTCAATTTGTCCTTACTGCCCCCCAAACTGTCAACACTTCGACGTTCTTCTGTAAGCCAATGGTATAGCACGCTCTTAAAACGTATTTGGGTTGAAGGTCACAGTGAATGTGTAAACAACGGAAGCGTGAGTGTTAGCAAGAGATTATAGGTAGTGCGCATTTTCCACCGCGACCTCAGTTTACATATAAAATCATCAATTGACTGTATTTTTTCTTAAGGTATGATAACTTTATGTCTTTCAGATTTGAGACATGAGGCCTTTATCAAAGGCAGCACAGACTGTTCTGTCCCAGAGGAAGGATAATAGCAGACAGTTTTGGGGCTGGATCAACGCAGTATTTAACAAGTGAGAAATCTAGTCACAAATGACACAAGGCAAGCTTAATGTGTAATGTAACGACATGTCTAAAAACGCATTAATTTGCAGTGTTCAGTGCTTTGCTAGCTAGAAATGTATTACATTTATATTTGACTGCGCACTTAAAGAGCAATCCCAGTTAACCCCGCGGTATACAAATACTTATGGCATATTATTCATCAACCAGTAGGCAGGGGAAGTCTTACTAAGATACGAACGGTTCAAGTGAGACCAAATAGTAAATCAGACTATATTCTTACGCGGGGCTATAGACCAAGGCTACCTAAACTTAACGTAATACACATGCCTACTTTTAAAACATCACCCGCTGAGCCAGATAATAGGACACATTTTTAATTTGTGAATGATTCAGTCATTTTGTTTGCTGCATAGTCATTTCAAAATGTAGCAAATGTATATCTTAAGTACACACTACACTATAAGGCAATAATAAAGTGATCACCTGTTAACTCTTTAAAAAACATATTTCCTAATGACCTCCACAGAGTAGACTATGAGAGGATCAAAGATATTGGTCCAGATCGTGCAGCTGCTGAGTGGCTCCTGAGATGTGGAGCCAAAGTGAGGTTTCAGGGCTTTGAACGCTGGCATCATGACTACAATGGACTGCCTACTGGCCCTCTGGGACGTTATAAGATCCAGGGAATTGACGCCACTGAATCCTGCATCATGTACAAAGGGTTTGATCATCTAGGTCAGTGTCACATGGAGGACATGGTCTTCTTTCGACTTTAGCTACCTCTTACTTGACGTGTGCACTGTTTTTAAAATGTGAATAAAATCGGTTTAAATTCATATTTTGCACAGATTAAAGGCCTTTAAAGCAAATGCAAAATTCAGAAAATCTAAAAGTATATATAGATAACATTTTGTCTTAATAATTACATATTAAGTGTTTCTGGTGTGATTACATTTGGTAACAGTGGGAAAAGTAATACTCAGATTTCCCATTTATTGTCAAAGCTTTCCATGACTTAACTATTCTGCTGAAAATGTGATACCTATCAGGATAGAAAGTGAGAAAGTGAAGATGCCACCACTCCTTTCCACGACTGCTTGACGTAGGTGAAGAGGATGTTTTACACCTGGCAGAGAGGCACTGCACTGTCTGACTCTTTTGATTGATGTGCTGGAAAACCTTATCTTCACAACTTTCTAATCTAACTAAAAGTATTTTTTTCTTCCTCTTGTAGAGGGCCTGAAACATTTAGCAGAAATTAAGTTAAACAAATGCATCTACATTGAGGATGCCTGTCTGGAGAAGTTGAGTAGCATAGAGAATCTGCAAGAGAGTTTATACATGATGGAGATCATCTCATGCGGAAACGTGACAGACAAAGGGATCATCGCCCTACACAAACTCAGGTGGGTGTATGCTACTTACTGTATTTAAAAAATATATATTTTGCATATAATAAGAGTAAAATAGTCATTAAAATGATTAAAAAAATATTCGATCAGTGTTATTGCATTTATATATATCATTGTTAATTTTTTTATATATACAGAAATCTAGAATATCTGTTTCTGAGTGATCTGCCTGGGCTGAATGACAAACAGAAGACTCTGGAGAGACTGCAAACAGCTCTTCCAAAGATGGAACTAAATCTGGACCTTGATTAATAAGACTCCATTGTAAAACGTCAGTTTACATAGTGACGTATGGAAATATATGCAGACCTGAATGTATTTTTACTTTAGGAAGACGGTAGAAGAGTACCTGAAGAAGGAAAGCTACAGCAAAAGTTTGACCGCACTTTATTTTGTTGACAAAAATAAATATTTAACAAAAGTGTCTTCTAAATAGTTATTTATTTTGTCAATATTAAACATCACTTCATAGAAAAGTACATAAATAATGAGGATCTTTGTGAAAAGGTTTAGGCCTCAAATTATTTAAAACCTTTTTCTTGTATTTATCCATTAATGAATTTGGCATTTCTGTTGGGTCCAAGAGCCGATAGCAAGCTATGTATTATCTGTAGCACCAATAAGTGGGAGCAAAGGTTCATCATTTCAAATTGTTACAACAGTATATGGCTGGGATGTATTGTTGTTATAGTGTCATGGAGCTTTTATATTAGGACTGTCTTTTGCACTCCTATATGGCTGAAAATGTCTGTTTTCAGGTTCAGTTGCAATTCATTGAGGTTACTGAAAGGTTTGAGTTCTATGTAATGTAACAAAGTTGATCAATATTAAACACAATAAACTACTAAATATGTATCACTCCTTTATCATATAAAAATACATTTGGCAAGGCAGTAGATCATAAGTTACCTCCAGTCAAAATGAGAATATAGCAGAGCATTGGGCTACTCATTGTCATCACACGTTATACAAAATACAAACAAACCAGCCAAAAATACAGGCAACACATTAATATTAATAACAAAAAATAGTATTTCAGTTGAAATGTTTATATTGCGCATATAAAGACATCACCAACAAGAGATAAGTCACACATGATGAAAACATTGCTTGAATCCTCTTGCTGTAAAACCAAATAGATTCTGTTTCATTTCCTGAGGTGATCCAAAAATGATGATTGTAGCAGTTGGAAACCAATTTTATTCCAGGGAAGTTGATCTAAATGTTTGGGAAATGATAGTTGATCTTTCGTAGATTATAGTATTTCTTGTTGTCCAGAGTTGGAAAAATGCTGCTGCCTGTGAGCTGGGGTAAATACTGTAAAAAGGAATAAACCAACATTTTAGAAAGTGATACGACACTTCCTCAAAATTATACGAAGTTAAATTGACAAAACATTATGTACAACGTCTCTGGGAAGAGACTTACGCCAGGGGGAAGATGTTTCCGGGTTAATCGAGACCTTCTCTTGGTGGCTCTGTCTAACCCTCGCATGGTGCTCTCACTCTCCTCCCTTAGGCTGTCAAAGTAAGGATGCTCAAGCAACTGCTCGCATGTCAGGCGGTCTGATGGGTCCATTCGTAGGCACCCCTAAGGTCACAGGTCACATTTAGGTAAAAATGTACAAATAAGTTAGACATTGTTATGGAAAGTTGCATATATACATTTTCTATGATTCATTTAATTGTAATTTTTGTGTAATTTATTGATACGTAATTGATATGATAATACTTGACTCTGGAATCAAAAACAGCAAGAGACAACAATTATATATTTTACATGTGCAGTTTATCTGTAGTGTATTGTACATAATCACACCGTGAGACCAATTCTATAATTTACATTTTAACATATGGCTTACCTTCATTAGACTCAGTGCTTGATATGAAATGTTAGGATATTTCTGCTCTAGAGGGTCCTACGGACACACAAAGAGATAAAGAAATCCCATTTTGATAATTGTATAATAATTGTGCTGTGGAACAGTGCCTTCTCCTACATAAGACCTCTGGTGATGATAGGAAGTGGATCGTAGATAGCAGTGTTTTTCCCTCACCATCTGCTGTGGTTCTGGAATGCAAACTCCGCTGAAAAACTGGTTGGTACTGAAGACTTGCTGGTGCCGAGGAATTAGATCTCCTGCATACAGTCAATGTAATCACATTATTGTATTTAAGGGGCCTAATTATTGTTGTAAAGGTATAAATAAATTCCACTGGTGGCAATAAAAAGACTTATTTTACCACAAAACGTCACAGAAAGATGAGCTCACCAAGAGTCTTTCGGATGAGATAGAGCTGATCCATGTCTGATTTCCCAGGCCACAGTGGAATCCCTGAGAGCAGCTCAGCAAAGACGCAGCCCACTGCCCAAACGTCTACTGGAGGGCCGTACTGCGTGTCTCCCACCAGCAGCTCTGGGGCCCTGTACCATCGGGTGGCTACGTAGTCAGTGTAGTAGTCGCAGGGGCCCGCTGTAGTCAAGGTGAAAAAAACAGAAAAATAAAAAAGTTGGTTATGCTCCATATTTAAATATTACATAAATTACCATAGTAATTTCTAAACAATCCATATTTTGCTAAAATACTTTATAAATTGATATTATCGTACATGTCTTGTGCTTTAATTTGAAGCTTTGTTTCTTTAAGTGTTAAGACAACTATGTCCAGCAGATGGCAGTGGTGGGGGAGGATAATAATAATTTTTATACAACACTTACTAAGTATCCTGGCGAACCCAAAGTCACACAACTTGACCACTTGGTGCTTGGTGATGAGGATATTTTCGGGTTTTACATCTCTGTGAATGCACTGCAGCAGAAATAAATAGTCTGTTTATCAGCGTCAATGTGGCCTCATCTTAAGACCAAGTTCTCAGGCTTGCAATGGTGCAGTGTAATTGTAAACGTTAATGCAGACGAGAACGGTAAAAGAGAAAGCAAAGAAAACATCAAGGTTTGTACTTTGGTCTACAAGCACGTTAAAGAGAGGCCCTTTGGCGATAGTTGTGTCTAGGTAATACATTAACTGCTAGTCAGCCAGGGGGAAGGAATTCTAGTTAAACAGGAGAGAGCTATTAAAAGGTGGCTTGGTGTGTGCTGGGAAGGGGTAGGGATTGTCAAACACCTGAGAGGACTAGTAGCTCTGGGAAGAAATACCGTTAAAAAAAATTATGGTGCAAAAAATAAAGTGGAGAAAAAAAAATTAAGAAGACAACAGACACAAGGAATAAAAAAAAGAATCAGTTGGAAGTGAGACAAATCATTCCATTATGGAAGACTGGTTATAAAGACTTTCAAATGATAAATAGCTTACGTTCTGTTTGTGGCAAAAGTTAACAGCTTGGAGCGTCTGCCAAGTTATGCTCTTTACAAGGTGCTCTGGAACCCTAGAGGTCAAACAACAAAAACAATTAGTTCTGGTGGATGCATGTGAGATTACCAATAACAGACTTTCAACACATTCAAGCAAAAGTTTACAGTTCCTCAGTGGTATAATTCAAGTTGAAAAGAAGGCACTGAAGGGGAACCACAAAAATTAAATGCCAGAGAATCAATCACTGCAGTCTTTAAACTTATCTTCCTTTCTACCTTTAGTTTTTTTCTCAACTTTATTTCTACTTTTTTGGCCTCCCCATTTTCCAATCTTGGCTGTTCAGACCTCATTTCTTTCTTCCCTTAAGACAGTTCAGGTACATGGAACAGCAAACGAGTCTGCCAATCGCTATTGTGAGCGCGGATGCTAAATACTGAAGCTTTGTTGATTCAGGCACCATCTATCAGTGTTGCCACGGAAATGGCTAAATCGAGCTGTGTGACTGGCAATTAATAACAATCTCCACCCCCTTTTTAAGCCCCCCATGGCCAGGGTGCAACACAGGGACCAGAAGAAAAACACTATAAGATGGAGGGGAGCCTCAATGACTTTATACTCCTTGCTGCCAGCTCAGCATTCTGAGAGTGCATCACTGTAAACATTCCACAACAGGGCCCAGTCAGCCTCCATGGTAACAGACAGACATTGTGACTGTCACATTCAGACAAAATATAGTGTATTGGTTTGGCGTAATGCATGTCGTGTAGATGGAAATTATTCTATGACAATGACAATTAAATCGATGTGTTTTTTATTATTATTATTTAAAGCCATACATTTTTTCTTTAAGAAAAAACAAAAATCTAATTTATCCCTGAATACTGGAGATGTTTAGAGTTAAAAACAAAACAGGATAAAAAAGACACAAAAACTCACCCTCTAGGATGTCGGTCCAGCTCGTTGAGGACTGTATGGTCACAGTATTCAAAAACCAGATGCAGCTTTCTCTTACGTCGGAACACCTCGATTAAGTTCACCAGGTTGGAGTGTTTCAGTTGCTGAACAAGACAGGGATAACATTCGCACCATTGTGTATGTAATATCTATTAATTTGCAAGACAATGAATGTTATAGTTGTAAATTGTTGTTGTAAAAATATAAAATGCTTGACATGATACTGTAGCACTCTAATCTCTGGTTTATATTGTATTTGGTTTGCTTATGTGGGCAAGCCCTTGCATGTTTTATCAAACGGAAGATACCGCAACAAAAACTTTAACAGATGGTGATAAACATGGTGTTGCCCCTAACAACCTGATTCCATCCTTCCTGACCTGTTGACAGGATTGCCTATTTGCAGCTAAGAGGAAGCTACAAAGGGGCCAACCAACCACTGACAAAGCATGCTTGTTGTTTCCCCCCGTTATTTCTGTTTAGTATCAAGTCATTTCTAAACAGCAGCATATCCCAATATCTATGCATACTTTTTAATTATCCTTCCACAGTACCTTATGATAACCTTCAAGCAAAATGCAACAATACATGCAGCATAGTCTACTATGACAGAATAACTTTCAAACTTGTGCCACCTGACAACCACACAAAAAAAAGGTTTTCATATGCCGTTCAAAAGCTAATTGTAATTTAAAAAACTCTTTAAAGCATACCAAAAAACTTGTCTAGAGACAGGAGAGAAAAAATCAGCCAACAATAATTCAAAATGCACGTGTTCTAAGTGTTTTGTATTAAAATAGGGGTACCTTGAGCATCCTGATTTCCCTCAGCGCAATCTTTTTGATGATAGGATCATCTTCTGACTCAACAAACTTTTTGATTGCAACGATTTGTCCTGTTTCCTTGTTTCTGCACTTGAAGACAACTCCATAGGATCCCTCCCCAATCTTTGCAATCTTTTCATACTTCTCCATGTTGAAAATGGACTATAAGAGTTCATTAAGAAAAATCCTCATATGTCACCTAAAAAAACACAAGAAAATGTTAAGAACAAAATCATATCTTAAACATAAACTTGAAAAGGGGTTATATTCAAAACTATGTTAATCAACTCAAGTATTCGAAACAAGGACATACAATGAAATTAGCCTGTCTGACCAAAAGAAAACGGAACAAATAAGCGTTTTTTTCAGTTTTACAAAAAAGAACGGACATGGGCTTTCACTTGCGGACACGAGGGAACAAAACGTTAACAAACATTCTAAAGCCACGCTCATCTGATTACTAGGGAACGTTATACCTGTCTCCTCAAAGTAGTATTGCGTAACGAAAGCATTTGCAATGCTAAGTAATAGTGTTTTCTAAGGTAGGGCATTAGGGAACAAGACAATTCACCGCAATACAAAATAAGCTTGCAAATCTAACCAAAATCAATATTATTTAAGTTCAAAGGGCTTTCCCACTATAACATTTGTCCATAGCCGAAAAATACCAAGAAGGCTATGAGAAATGGTAGTTAAAATAACCAAATTCCCCCACAAAAATATATTCAAAACAAATGCGCGGTAGGGTACCATAAAACAAATAATATAATTACTACCATTTAGGCAAGGGGATGTGAACACCCTTGTCAGCAGTCGAATATATATATATATATATATTATATATATATAATATATATATATATATATATATATATATAAAAAAAATACTACTTACACTGTGTTGTCGGTGAGCTGTACTAATAAAGCCGAACTTCAAGAGAGCGGGTTGCACACATGCAATAGCGTTGGGACATAAGCATTCACTACAAATGAGGGTAACCAAAAGCTTTCCCTCTTTCAGACTTGTCCCCATAGGAACTGGTTGGCGGGCTCCACCCCCTCCATTGAGCGCAGTTTTATATAGATGTGGGGGCGTGCATCACTTTGTATTTGTTTTCTACTGACTTTAGGATCTACTGTATATTTGCGTTTCGTGCTACAATGGCTCATATCCACCTTTACATTTGCAGTTTAAGGTAGATATGAATATACATGTAATCATCCAGTAGAGCAACAACAACCCATGTTTTAGTGATGCTAGAATTTGTTCAGTTTTCTAGTTAATCTCTCCAGTCATCTATTCCCAAGAGCAATGCCATGCAGCTGTGATAAACAAAGTCATACTGCTGTCAGCATCTATCTAGCAGACAACACATATGCCGGTGTGTAGACGTGATATGCTAAATTAAGACTGCTAGACAACACCATCTATTCTCACTGAGACCAATTAGCTCTAACTTGTTGAGCAATTGGAATTACATACTTGCATTAACAAACTAATAAACAATTCCCCACCCATCTTCAAATCCCCTTCCCTATTGTGGCTCAACAATTCATAAACAGCAAGAGGGTGACTTCATTCAACATCAACTATTCATAAAGTTCACAGTTCACCTAATGAATTCATTCTAATGACACATTGTATTGTTAACAATAAACTTTTATTACAAAAACAACATACATTAAGAGTTTTGCAAAGGGAATGCTAAGATGTTCTAAAAATCAAGCATTGTCCCTCATTTTGTCATTTAAGTTTTAAAAAAACATTTACAAAAGTGCTTACATGGTGCAAATAATGAATAAAAGTAAAAGGTCTATAAAATAGCAGTAAGGAAAACATTTTACATTATATTCGACTTCTAAAATGCAGCAGAGAAGGAAAAGAGGCGACTATGTTACAAAGCAGTTTAAGAACCCTAAAAATGTTTAGCAACCTCTCTGGTAGGTAGTTCATCCTAGACATATCGGAGATCCCATTCACAGCAGGACTACGTCAGTCACTGGCTGTTAACATACCCCGTAAGTTCAATATACCCTATTGCTAAAGAGATTAATAAATAACGTTTAGACAACCCATATCAAACATGGATTATCGCTTAAACCATTCAATTAGTTTAAAAAAGAGCTGTAAGTCATTCGCCAAAAGTTTGGTCAGTGGCTTGTTATGAAATACTTTTTTTTTTTTTTACTCTACAAAATGCATCTCTTATTGCTAACACATTCTGTATGAATATTTATGGCACTTCTTTAACACCGCAAGATGTTTATTCTTTTTAATACAGTACACACGCTGTCTGCAAGTAAAGGTGAGGATACTAGGTTAAAATGTTCGAGCTCAGTTAGCCCACATTCTGCTCAAGACCCAGCAGGTGCACGGTCGGGACTGCAGTAAGTGGAGGTAATGCTACTGGTTTAAGGCTACTCAAGGATCCATTTTGAGGAGGGGTTTCAGTCCCTCTTTACTGACCTGTGGATCCCTGGAGGATCAGTAACACATTACCCATAAATTGTAGTCAAGCCTGTTTCTTTTCCGTGACGGAAAGAAAGCCTTGAATAAAAAGGATTGGTGAGGAGGCTGGATATTTCTCTCTCTCAAAACGAGAGGGGCCTAACCACATGTCATCTGGGTGGCTGTGACTTTCTCCTTGAATGTTGAGTCTTTGGTAGGGGCCTAATAACTGTTCTCATGACCAGCCAGGATGTAGAGGTTACTGAGGGCGGTGGGGTTGTCTGTCGGCCGGCTCTCCAGGACCACCACTCTGTCAGCGAGTAGACGCAGAGCACAATTAGCAAAAACACAATGTCTACACAAACTATTACAAAGTATTACAGTACCTATAGTCGTTCTATTAAAGAAAAGGATGAAATGATAAAGTAGACACCACCCAAGCCATGATTACACAAAATGCGTCACTGGTGATGCAAATGGCTTAGAGAGAAATGTTGTGCTTTGCTTAGAGAGCACGGCACCATGACAGAAAACCACGATTTCATTGGCAAATTACAGAGACACATCAAGGTGACATGAGGGGCACATTTCCAGATGCCATCCCATCCTGTTGCCGTGACAGACGAGAGGGGTGAGCAGAGGGTACAGTCCATACTGTCTGATCCATCAGATGAAATTACAGAGGCGCAGAGAAAGGGAGAGACACTCAAACCAGGCTGGCAGTGCCCAGGTGGCAGTGAATAAAACATGCAGGCAGGCAGGCAAGCAGGCCGGGCAGAGGGAGGATGCTCTAGTGCCCCTGGCCTGGCAGAGGAAGCTCCAGGGAGGCATGTTCCGGAGGGCGCCTAGGACAATCATCTTCTCCAGCTCATCTGCATTGCTAGGAGATCCTCCTCCATAGACTGTGCTATGTGTCTTGCGAAGAGCCAGCTAAATCATGTCGTGTTTTCGTTTAAGGTGGAGACCAACTGCTGCATAGCACTGAATGGCTGGCTGTCTGACTGGCTGTAGATCCACGTAATGAGTTGACTGACTGGAAAACAACTAAATATACTGTGCTCGACTACCCTGATGGAAGACGGAGCTGGAACACCCAGTGAATTCAAAAGTAAGCAATTGAAATGTGTAACGGTCAGTGAGAGGATTTTAAGATACTTTAAAATCATACTCAGCCATAATAGACCAGGAGCTACGGCCCTTTTCACTGACAGCCTGATTATTTAATCTAACCAAAATAAATACATGTAAAATAATGTAAGAAAAAATAGCCACTTCCATTGATCATCAGGTCTTCTGACGTTGGGAGGGAGGAGAGGTGACCATTGTGGCACTACCATGGCAACCGAAGAAGGCAGCGAGAGGATGACAGAAGCAGGAAGGACTTGGGGGGCCACTCTCTCATCCTCTGAGAGCGACGGCAGGACTCAGGAGAAGAGAGGGAGGTGTGTTTGGCTGTTACCAGGCGATGGGAAAACACATGGACCTGTGGGAGGACGTGCTCTCGGCCTGCTTTTATGGCGGTCATGAGGTGAGTGATAAATCATCATAGCTTCGGTGGTGCCACTTCAGACGTACACAGGGAGAGACAGAGGGAGGGAAAGAGAGATAGAGGGAGAGAAAGAGAGGAATGCTACGAGAAGGAAGGGAGGGAGCAAGTAGTAGAGCGAGCTGCGCCGTGCATGCAAAGCGAGATGGACCTCAAAGCAGTAATGTAAAGTCAAGTGTTGAAAAAGGTGGCAGAAAATACAATTAGAATACCCCCCCTAGAAAAAACGGCAACAACCGTCACTGTGACATGTGGGCGACTAAGTTGGTTCCTAAAGAGAGAGATGGAAAGCGAAAGGGACAGTGACGTGAGAAGATGTTTAAAACCACAGACCTGTCAGAGCCCAGCAGGCGGAACACTCTGCTTGGATCAGAGATCTCCTGGGTTACCTACAGGAAGCATGACAAGTAAAAACTGCATTAACAAGGCTGCCCATGCATTATACATAGTGCCTGCCTGCTAATAACTATCACAGCAGACCAGTGGGGACGGGGTGCTGCCAACAATATCTAGCTGCTCCCTTTGGAACAAAAACATCACATGGGTGACAACATGACAGCTCAATCGACTACACATACACCGTAAACAGGAAAGAGGCCATATTTAGAAAGTTCCAAAAACAGATAGACCACAGGGAGCAGCTTTCTAAGAAACAGGGGACGGGTGTTTGCCATCTCCAGGCCCCCCCCCCACCCCCCCTGTTTACATAGACATCCCCTAAGATCTCATCTATCACAACACGTCGTCAAAGTGTCAACCCTCTCTTAACCAGACCCCACCCGTGTTTGTGTGGCTATGAAAGGCAGATGGTTCAGTGACACCGTGACACATATACGAGGTGTAAACTCTACAGACTTAATCTGCTCCAAGTCCAATCAATCAAACAGTTTAAGATGAGAGGGCAGTAGCCAGCTCCATCAATAGCCCCCCCCCCCCAACCCCCCGAAACAATATAAAGCCTTCGCTTTCCAAAAGCATCATACTCCAGACAAAGGCTGAATTATTTAGCACGACTCCGCCGTTTTCTTTTCTGATTGAACATGAATTTTGCATTGCCTCTGACATTTTCAAATCCCAAGGTGTGCTTGGGCTAAAGGTTGCACGTGTAAAGCTGGTTTGGGCAGGGAACCCAGGCGGCGGCAGAAGCCTTTTGTTTCACCTCATTGACGCGGGACGCTGTCTGACAGACAAGACGGCGCTTTGAAAAGGGTACCCCCAATCCCCTATCTCCTTTCATTAAAAAAAAAGAATGCCTCAACTCTGGCTGATCTCGGAACATTCGTTCCGTGGCTGAGCAGCACGCTTCGTGATTACGTTGACATGAAAATCCTTTATGACAGCTACGGTGGACCACTTCACTACCTCAGGTCAACTCACACGCACGCACCCACCCATGCACACACACATACACATGCACACACACACACGCACACAGCATTGTTTCTTTTTGTGGACGCGCCTGAGGGATTATCTCCGGGGCCAATCTACAGCATGTAGCTCCACTGGCCCGTGCATGTAAACATGCTGGTTGTGTTAACGAGGGTGATCGTGTTTGGTCACGTGTCAGAACAAAAGAGCCGACCACAGACACAGACGAGTTAGGAAGCCACTGGTCTGTGGTGATGGAACCCTCACCTCATTGGACTTGAAGCTTTTTCCCTGCATGCCGTGCTTCCAGAAGGCCAGAACACTGTCTTGAAGGCACACTGGGGAAAACAGGAAGAGAGTGTGGGACAGTGAACCGGGACACTACTATCAAAATTCAGTAGTTAATGTTAATCTAGCTCATTTATTTACAGCATAATTCAATATTTGGGTTTATGGTAGTGCACTTCAAATAGATGTAGCAACACTTTTGAGGGCACTGGTGTTTTCATCCATGATTTCTTTCATGAACCTACCAACAGATCCAATGCAAAAATCAAAACTGAGTTCTGACGCCAGTTTTTTGTTGGGCTTCAGTCTACCCTGGAGATTGACAATCTTCAAATTATCTGGGAAAGAAAATTAAGAAAGGGATTTTATAACACATGCTAAGACAATCCCGCCAAGGGTTGCATTTAAAAAAAAAAATACACTGCAATGTTGCTGAAGTGAATTCAGTCATATCAATTCTTCGTTTGCTCAAGGCTCATAAGATATCACTTAGTCATCCTCACACTATGAGGCCTACTGCTATTGTAAAATCCTACAGAGTCGACATTCTTATCATTCAATATAGCGCTGGGCTAGCGAATATTACCGTGACAACTATCAGAGCATTGGCTCCAGCAATAGTGACGTCTCTACTAGGTCGTACTTACGATCCAGACACACCAGCACTGTGTCCCTTTCCAACTGGGTAACATGGATAGCATCCACCTGGTTACCACCTGTAGAGAGACACATCAAACACTTGCTTTTTGATAAACACTAACATCAGAGGAAAGGCACAGTTTATTAGGTTGAAACTATAATTGTTTTTCCATTTATGTAATATTATAGAACCTTCTAAAATAATACAATATTCATAAATATTTTATATATATATTTTATATATTTGTCAACTTTTCATGTGTTTTTGGGAATCACAGCTACACCTGCTTGTGAGTATTTGTGGTCTGTGTATTGGTTTGCATATAAAAAGGGAGTTACCTGATCCCATTTCAGTGAACCAGGAGGAGCACGAGTTGAGGTTGATGGTCTCAAAGCGGACCACCTGGCCCTGTTCAGTACCCTGGCTGATGGCGACACACACCAGAGGGTACTCTTGCTCCGGGACTACAAGCATTTCAAACACCTTCAGTGGGCTGGGCAGGGGGAAGTCAAAGTGCTGAGGGTGCCAGAAAAAGAGGGGGAATATAAATGTTATTTGTAGTTGTTGACTCTGGTAGAGCGTTTACCTCTTTATCTATAGTACAACAACCCAACAAATGAACCTGTCTAAAATGGCTGCAGATTCCCTGGGAACAGTATGCCATGAAAGTACAAAAACTGTGTTCAGCGCAGCAGTGCTTTTGAAACCTCACAGTAAAACACCCTTTGAAATTAAATGAACTTGATAGCGACTGAGAAAGTTCAGGTTTCGACGGGGGAGAGGAGAACTACTGACCTTGATGAGCATAAATCTCTGCATGGGTTCGTACCACTGCAACAGAACTATCCCAGACTGCAACGCTCCACATAGGTACTTGTGGCCGGTATAAGGGTTTCTCACTGAAAACAAGAGACGGGACAAGGTGAACACGGTATTTCTAGATTAACTAAAAAATGCACGGCTAACATGAAAAAGAAAGAAAATAGTTACAGAAGAAGACTTTTTCTATTTATTCAAGCAATGTTTCTAAGAAACAGCAAGCTGCATTTATTTTTTTATACACTCATCTTAGCAACTGAATCCATAGTTTATTGACACTTTCTAATTAGGATTTAACTGACTAACTAAACAGACTTAAACAACATCTAATAGAGCAAAAGTGAACAGAAGCAGAATAAAGGGAGGGAGGGAGGAAGGGAGGGAGGAAGGGAGGAAGGGAGGGAGGGAGTGCATGACCCCAAAACAACTTACCGATGCAGCACTTATGACAGCCCTTTGTGTCTGGAATCTTAGTGGTCAAGGAGAATCTCCTGAGGGAAGAAAAAAAAAGAAGTATAAAAACAACAGCTCTCAGCTCGTGTCCACAGTCGTCTAGTTGCTGCTGACGACCTTTGGGCTCGGATCAGGGTATTTAAGCCCATTGGGTTCTCACCTGGGTAAGATGGAGTCGGGAAAGCGGTGCGTCTGGAACTGAGAAGCCAGGCCTGGTTTCTTCAGCTGCTCGAACAGGCCAATTAGGTTATGGGAGTACAGTTGGAAGGTTTTTCCTGTGGTGACATGTTAAATATACAGGTTAGTGGGTAAAGAGGATGTCTATGTCATACTGATACAAATCAGTGCAGGGAAATACACACTTAAAAAATAAAAGAAACATTATTGCATGTCTACCTTGCAACAGTTTGCATGAGATGTAACACATGATTCAATCCAGCGAGTTACCATATTTGCGCGTGTTACAGCTTCGTGTAAGAAGTCGACCCCTGACTTTGGCTATAAAAATTTGGTACAAATAGTTTTTTTCCATATTTTTATGGTTTAGGCCTAGACAGCAGTCTCTCTCTTTAAGAACTTCGCATGGGTATTGTCAGCTGACGTATCTTCTGACTAACATCATGGCGCTCGCCATGGTGAATTACTTGAGGCTGTATAACAGGGGAAAATAGACCGATATTTAATGTAAGTTGAATAAAAATGGTTGAATATCAATGCATAATGTGAGTTTTTAAGAGTAGAACTGAAGGCTCTTATCTACGCTGTCTATAGTACTCAAGTCGTTAACTCGATCAGGTTGTGATTGCAGAGTACGAAGGGTGTCTATTTTCGTCAACATCGCTAACCACGGACAAACAAAATGTGACGTATTGGTCTATCCCGAGTATAAGTCGACTCCCTAACTTTGAAGGTTATATTTTGATAGAAATTTCTCGACTTATACACACGCAAATATGGTGCATTTCCCAATACACTCATGGTATTATATGGTTTATGCCTTTGGGGCACACACTCATTTATGCAGTGCTAAGTGTATGAGTCAGCCAAATGAGAGTGTGCCTTTCAACTCCATTAAACTCCATTTGGCTCATTCTGTAGAGTGCAGTACAATGCTGGTGCTGCAGAGCAAAGCCAGTTTTGATGCTGAGAAAAGTTAGGTGGTGAATAGAGGGTAAAAAACAGGGGTGTGACGGGGAACAATGCCTGTTTACCTTCTGATGAAGCCGGTTAGTAGGATATCAAATCAAGCCAGACGAGAGAGAGGGATGGATAGGTTGACAGTTGGACAGTGTCCAGGGAGAAAGGAGAACAGAGGCATTAGCTTGAGAATATTCAGAGGAGCACACAGCAAAATGGGCAGTTGAAAGAAGACCGGAGTAAAACCAATATAAATCTAGACGTCTTTTAAATATAAAATGTCAGTGTTTCTCCTACAATGCATTCAACAGCGGTGCAGCACCGCTGATTAACGAAAAGCTCTGCTGCTACAAATTGTTGACCAATTCTAAAAATATATAAACTACCATAAACACTAAGTGCATTCATTGTTTACATCCTCACCCCACGTCATTAATCTCTGCGTTCACCAAATAAGCCCGTTTTGACAGCTATTAATAAAATAAAATAAATCTTAAATCCCACCAATATTCAACATAAACCTAGCAGCACCGCTGCTATGACAAAATCATTGGGGAAACACTGATGTTGTTGCTCTATTGCTAACAATAACAAATGCACTACTGTAAAAGCACTTTTCATGCAACAGGCTATGAGTCCAGTTAACATGAATTCAATAACAGAAGAAAAAAAAAAAAAAGGGAAAAATTTTTTTTCACAAAGGACAAAATTAGGAATTTAATTTAGAGTTTACTTCAATTCCTAGTCCAAACGCCTTCAAAAGCTAACAGTATCTTCAACAAGAAGCGTTCTTCAATAAAAGAAAAGACAGAGGCCCTGAAAAGACAGAGACTCTTTTTATTGAACAAACCACCTCCTTGTTATTTGAATATACGGTGTGATTGTTTTGGCCCTGGTGCCAGTGTGACAACACGGGACAATGAAGTCGTAAGGTTATTGCGATAGAAGCCAGAAGAGCAAGGGGTTGGGATAAGGTCTTTCTCACTTACCAGATAATGACATCAGGTTGTTATTGATGATGTAAAGCCACGTACACTTCCTTGGAAACAACTGAAGGGGGTTTTCAACCAAAAAGCAAAATTTGAATAAAGACACAATTAACAACCCTTTTTTTCCCCGCTATAACAATTCTGTAGCATCACCTAATAATCTGACTAGAGGAAACATAAATGTTGATCGAATATCGGTTCTGCTACACTAAGTACTCCACCTGTTCCATTGAGGCCTCATGCAACTCATTCAGGTTCAGGGTGTAGATACCATCCTCTGTCCCAAAAATTAAGTATTGGTCTGAAATACAAGACAAACCAATGAGATTTTTATGTGTCAAACAAATCTTATGCACATATCTATGTATATTGTAACATAGTGCAACCCTTGGCATGCAGTCACTGTGTGCTGGTATAATGTGTATGAGGGTGTGGTTGTGTGAAATGATTTATTTTTTTATAATTTAGTGAATCTGAGGTTTACCTTTGGTATCTGGGTGAATCCATGACGTCGCACAGTGGATTTTCAGAGGGCAGCCATCAAAAACTTTTGAAAAACAAGCTCCCATCTGAGAAATACAACAAAAAAAACAAACAAACACAAGGTCACAGTGAGGTAGAAGAAAACCCCCCAGCGTGGGCCAAAGGTGAAGGAAAGGTCAGCCACAGTTTATTAAACTGGATCTGAGCCTAGGGATGAACACACTACACATCCAAAGCACAAGCACCACAGGAACAGACATGACAACTTTATTTGAATGCACTTTCAAAGACAGTGTAATAATAGCGTTCAATGCAACCAATCACCAGTAAGTTTTATTGGAGCTACATGTAAATTTAACAAGGAGGTAACACATCATTCCACTTACCAGGACTTTAGGAGTCGGCGGCAGGCCATTAATTGCTGATTTCTGAAGAGACACATCATGAAAAAAAAAAAAACACCAGTAAAATATTTGCATTATATTTATAATATTCTCCACATTGACCACTTACATAACCATTATCAAAGCCCCTGAAGCATTCAAATCTGCCAACAGCCACACAACGTGGTAAGAAGTTGTGCCCTCTTGTTATTCTGACCTACATTTGTGACTAACAAAATGATTAAAATCTGGGAGTTCAAGACAAAAAAAAATATATATATTGCAACTTTCATGACTCTTTCCTAACTCCTCTCAAATAAAAATAAGAAATATGGCCACCTGATACACATTGTAAATGTGTATGCAATAACTAGACGACTACAACCCAACGTATATTATTTGAACACTCACAGGGAATTCTTTTTTCTCTTTCATGTGTGCTCGGTTGGCTTGCGGCTTTGGACTGTCCCCGTTCCCACTGCCATCAGAGTCTTCATGATCTGGAGGCACAGTAAAATGATAAATGGACTGCATTTATATAGCGCTTTTCCACCTCAACGTCACCCAAAGCGCTTCACAATGTTGCTCTCATTCAGACACACTCACGCACCGATGGTGGCAGAGCTGCCATGCAAGGTGCTTGCCTACACATTGGGAGCACCTTGTGGTTCAGTGTCTTGCTCAAGGACACATCGACACATGGACAGGAGGAACTGGGGATCGAACCACCAACCCTTGGATGAGTGGAAGATCCACTTTACCTTGCTTTACCTAGCTTAGATTTAGCACCAGGTTCTCCACAAAAACAGTGAAGACACCAAAATACTAGTCTAATCCATAAAGACATTAACATCGATCTGACTTACCTTTACATTTTGATTTACTCAATTTATCGAGAGCTTGGAAAAACAGAAAACAACTTTGCTTGTTATGCTAATCATTATTATATTAAAATATTAATTATTGAATTATTTATTGAAGAAATAAAACTGAATTGGGGTTTGGAGGAAAAGGTCTCAATTATAGTCTCAATATATTCCATTAAAACCAAAGAAGTCAGCAAACTGAAACATTTCCATGCAAATGAACAATACATGTTCTTCTTTCAGAGAAATCCACTGATGGGAGAGATTTGGGTAATTTTTGCACCAAGCACTCAACCAAATCTGAACATCGCTCTGTGTGTGTGTGTGTGTGTGTGTGTGTGTGTGTGTGTGTGTGTGTGTGTGTGTGTGTGTGTGTGTGTGAGAGAGACCAAGGCATGCTCATCACAGTCGAAGGTTAAACGAGGACAGAGGCGTTGTCGGGGCTTACCCTGGTCAGAGGTGTGAGACAGCAAGCCAGGACTGCTGACGCTGGCAGACAGGAAGTCGAGCGCGGAGCTCTCCGTCTTATTGCCATGCTCCGGGGTGCTCAGTCTGCGAGAGCCCGGACTGCTGAGGGGGCTGTCCTTAGCGCTGGGGAACCTCCGCACCGTCAGACACCGCTCATCGTTAAGGCCCATCTCGTCTGAGGAGCTGTTCAATCGGGGCTGAGAGGTTTCAAAAAATATATATGAGAAAACAATAATGAGATCATCAATACCTAATGAGATCATGACAGGGAATACAATAGAGCTCTAGATGAATTGTCAGGATGTGCACGAATTGATTGGCTCTCGGAGGTCTCACCTTTGGAGGGAGAGGAGGAGGAACCACTCCTGGTTTCAGGGTCGACCTGAAGGAGAAGCAGACCTTTCAGCATAACGCACTAGCACCACGAAGGACCACGAGGGATGTGTGTGATTTCAAAAAGACTTACAGCTCGACATCTTCAAAGGCATCCTCCAGATGGGCTATGTGGCCCCTGGGTGGGAACGAAAGACATTTTTCAGTTAAGTGCCACACAGAAATACTCTCAGGGCAATAAGAGGGGCATGTATGGGGTCGAATGTATATAGAGCCCCTTCCACAGAGGAGAGAGGGTCGGATGGCAACAAGATGATGATACCAGATCTGGAAATGAAGACTGGAAATGGATCCAAACATATTTCACAAATACATTTTACAAACCAAAATATGCAATTACATGGGCGAATTTGGCAACTGAATGATAAAGGTGCTTGTGTGTAGAACATAACTCTTTATGACAGTTGCAAATTGTAATCCATTAAGCGCTCATTACATGTAGCGTACTACAAGCACATTGTAAAACACCAGATCCAGAGCGAAGCGCTGCCAGGCATACTAGGTTCTAAGAAAGTTTATTGGATGTTGTCGGTGGTACCTGGCCAAAGATCTGTCAGGTATATGTGTGAAACAGAGGCACACATAACTAGAAAGCTCTCCAGGTAGCTCTACCCCCTCTAGCTTTTTGTAAAACAGAGTAAAATGCAAATTAAACAATAACTGATACGGCTATCTGTGATACAAACTACTACTCCCACCTGTCTGAAAGGCTCAAAAAGCACTTATCCACTCCACTGCAAAAGGCTGGTTCTACAGTAGAGCTATGTCATGCCACACATGGGCGAATGGGAAGGAGGCGAGGTGCGTTCATGGGCGTGGCTGCAGCACACATCACTACACACAAGATGGCAGCGCAGTCCTTTGACTGATAGCCCTGCCACACACACACAGCCGTTAGAGGTGGGGTGGGGTGGGGTGGATCATGGCATACGACATGGCATAGTGTGTTATTGTTACCGTTGAAACAACTCCTCAACGCTTTTAAGAAGGCTCCTTTGGAAGGACAGAGAGAGAGCAGACCAACAAAAAAGGCAGACGTAGTAGGAGGAAAAAAAACACAAAAAGCAGAAGAAGGGCACAGTCAAAGCTGACGGACAAGTGAAGACCTTAGTCACTAATCAAACATTCCACACTACAGGTGGTGGGCAAGTGGAGTCATGCTTATAAAGTACAGAGAATGGAACAGGTTAGTTTAAGAACCAGTTAGTGAATTAATCTTCCTACACAAGGAAATAAAAACATTTAAAATGTAATGGTACTGCTAACACCTAACTCGTAATGATACAAATAAATAAATGGAATTCACAAGACGAGACGATAATAAAAAAGATTTGAGCTCCTTGAGGTCCGTGTGTGCGTAGTCTTGTGTGACTCGGGCTATGCCTTTTTCCCAATTATATCAAACTGGATTGGAAGACACAGTGCACATAGAAGCCATAAGCAATGGTTCCCATGACCAGGGTTGTGTGGCTTACCTGGTGGTGATGCCTCCTCCCTCTGCAAAGTGGCTCCAGGGGGAGTGGAAGTCGTTATCTTTATTCACATCCTGTGGAACAGTACAAAAATAACGTCAAGTCAATTATATCAAATAAACAACATTGTAAAGACAATTTCACCTCCTGATTTATAAAAAAATATATACTCTTACATTTTCATACACAAAGACAGTGAGTTATGTAACTAACAGAGACATAAAAATATCAATAATTTTTACAGTAATAATAATCACCATTTCAGAATGAGCTTCTGTTTCCTTTATGAGAGGGGGTTCAAACTGAAGCTTGTCAACTGTAAATACAAAGATCAAGTAAAAACAAAAATGTTACACACTTTAGTCACTAGAGGGCACTTAAAGCAAACACTTAATAGAAGAGTAAGACATTTATGTATAATTTTGCCTCAAAACACACAGGCTATAATTTTTGCTTGGGTAAGGATTGTTGTTGTTTTTTTTATATCAAGAGCATGTGATTCCTATAACTAATCTTGAAGTTAATGATGGTTAAAACTGTCACTACTGGAATGACTTACGCTCCTATTATTGAGCACATAACCATGGTCAAAATTATAGTGGAAGCCTGTGGATAAGTAGACTAGAAAAATAAAATACGGTTCACACTAACAAAGAGCAACACCTGACTTGTCTGGAGACTCTTAGATAGATGACAGTGAAGATAAATACAGAATGGAATAGAAAGGTTCCTTTGAAATGACATTAGACTTGAGCTTTGTAACAGCCTGTGGCTCTAAGAACATGGACTGACTCACTGTCCAGTGTCAACACGACTGTTCTGTCACATGCTTCATTTGGACTGATAAAGGCAAAAGAAACCTGCCAATACGCACTCGCGTTCTGTATTTCATTAACTTAGAATATGTTTGTCATGGGACAGAAATGGGTCATGTCGCAAACCATTAACAGAAGACAAAATCATTTTAGGATGTGGAAATGATAGGAGAATGCAAAAAATTGGGAAGAGACAAAAGCGGTTGTCCAGTTGAGAACCAAGATGATTCAGATTCACACTAATCTACACACGTTTCTGAAATGAGGGTGAATAAATCTAAAGGTGAAAGGTTAGGCTTCTTAGAAATGATGACAGAATGAACACATTAAAGAATGACCAGTGATGACATCCCAAACATTCTTTTCTTAGCTTCCTTGTAAACGCAGAAAAATGTATTTTCTGACGGAAAAATCTGGTCTCAGAAAGACCAGTTTAGCAGTCGTCAGCTGACACGGAAGCAAGAGCAGTCATCGTCGTTTCATAAATCAACACCTTGTCACTGCACTCACCACGTCAGTGAGTTACTGCATCTAGCCTATTATTAATGTAGTCTTTCCTCTTGCATGGTAAATGGCGATATGGAGATATGCAAACACTAACTAACTCACTACCCTGTCACTGACCTGGGTCTCCCCTGTCCTCAGAGAAGCTAGGCCTGTGGCTAGGACTCGGCACATTTCTTCCTTTCCCATTCGCTTTGTGTCGGAGGGGAAAGTCAGATAAGATCATGAGACAAGAACATTATCAAACAGGACACGTGCTGCTACACTACGTACAGGACAAAACTAATACAGACAGACACACTTACCGCAACGACAAGGAACTACAACAAACACAAACTCCTACAATTGTCTACTACAACCACATCACGAGATAAACACTGCCCTAGGAACAACACAAATAACAGAAAACAAAACAAACACACAACATGTAGAAAATGCTATCAATGCAATTTCACAATCCAACACACCAATCCTATTCCATGAGAACACATAAAATATGGTTATTTCCACAATACATCTTTATCATAACCCTTTATATTGCCCTACATTTCAAAGATATAAATTACTGGGAGAAGGAAAATTGTATATGACGCTATAAGGCTAATGCTATCACAGTATCTAGTAAAAGTGAAGACATTAGACAGATTGGATGTCCTATTTCCAAAACACAAGATGGGGACACGGTGCCTGCTGTGGATCTAGAGCCACTGGGGTTTGGGAGCAGTGCCAGCCCTGCAGGATTAGAAGGACGGCCCACACTGGAGGAACGCCACAGCAATATCGACACCCAAGCTGTCTAACGAGGCGGCAGAGGTCTCTTGGCTGGAGGAGAGCTATATGGGTGGGAGGGATGGGAGGTACTGAGTGTATGTGGTGGTGGAGCTAGGAACGGTTTGGCCTGTTGACAGTCAGGAAGGATGAGACTAGTTTGTTTACTTACAGTTGATCTCAGAGCGGGTCCTCTCGGCTCTAGCGTGCTTGTTGGTGGAGCGGATGGTGTGTCTGACTTCGGGTAGAGGCTGAGGAATTTTATTTACAATTCAATTTAAAAAAGCAGAAATGAAAGATGACAATTTTAACTGGACAAAAACAACAAATATTTTTAAATTATATGAAATAAGTGTCAATTATCTTATTAAACCACATGACATAGGCGTAGTGAGTCAATCGCAAGGAAGCAAATAATACCAAGAGGTTATAACCACAGTTAACCACTTTGTATTCTGTATCTCTATCTTAGAGCATTCACATGATTATCTGGACCACAGAAGTTATTCTTACTAGGGAAACAAGTTGGCGTAGCTCTCGATCTAATGAATTCACTTTTCTTTTTTTTTTCTCCCTTTCATTCGTGATGACCTAGTAGACAGAGCTACTTCTATCTGGCATCAGGGGAGAGCAACACAATGGGCTTTTAAAGGCGTTGGTACCACCTCTTTGGCTGCCACACAAATGACATGCTGATTCCAACTAGAATAATAATGTACCATAGTGACAGAGAATGAGAGTTGAAAGAGAGAAGGGCAGAGTAAGACCGAGTTCAGAAACAGAGTACAATGAAAAAGTAAGAAAGAGGGAGAGAAAGAGAATTTTTATCGAAACTAACCATCTGTACGACTACAGAAGTATATATATATATATATATATATATATATATATATTCCTTACTTTAAAGACTTCACACCTGCCTAAAGCTTTTGCACAGTACTGTATATATATATATAAAACAAAGTAAGGAAGTTGGGCTTATTTCATAAACCACTGGAGGATTACAGGTGGCATAACCATGGGGGGGGGACTGAGAGGAGCCATGGGCCCTTACCTCCAGGTCGTCATCATCCACCTCACTGAAGTGTTGGTGGTTGTCAGGGTTGTTCATCTTGTCCAGGAGCTCCACTGCTAGCCTCCTGGTCAAACCCGTCTGGGCCACGTACATGTGCTACAGCCCCAAACACAGCAAGAGTATAATTATTTATATCCTTAATTTAAACAGGAAGGTTTCATAGAGACTAAGAATCTATTTTGCAAGGGAGTCCTGGCCAAGAAAGGCAGCAGCACAGAATAATAAAGTATTCACAGTTGTGACTTCATCATTTACACTATTTAATTTGTAGATGGCACTGCCAAACATATGACAAGTATTTAAACATTTAATAACACAAGCACCACCATAAATTGATATTTCATTAGAGAAATAATATAAATCTTCCCATTATCATCTGATGACATCCCAGGTGATAATGATGTCAGACACTACCCATTCAAGAAAGTTCAAGGAAACTATTGAAAATAGTACAGTAATTAAACTAAACAAATAATATTTGAATCATAAATGTAGTGCTAAACAATTAAGTAGACATACATTTCCTGAATTAAACCTTTGCCTTTTTAAGTACATTTATAATCCTGTTTCTGCACATGGAAGCGAATAGAGAGTGTTTTACCGATAAGAGCTTTTCTGCAGTAGGCCTCTTCTTTGGATTCTTTGTGAGAGACACTTTAACAAAGTTTTGGAAAGAAGCAGACCTGGAAAGACGGAAAGTATTCCTTAGAAAGTATGTAGAGAATGCTTATAAAATAATGTTATATAGGATACATTTTGAAAGTAAACATGAAATGGGTATACATTCATTAAATAAACTCACCATTTTGTTTTGTCTTTTAACTTAGGAGGCTGAAAACTGCTCTTTGACATGAGAAACAAGGCTCTGCAAAAAAAAAAGTTAAAAAAAAAAAAGGCCATCATTACGTAACAATTAGCAACCCCCAGTACCTTATCAGAATGCAGAACGTGTGTCCAGTCTAAACTAAACATACGTTTGATTAACACAGTACCGTATCCCGATACCAATTTAATCAAAGAGATCAGATAAAACGTAGCTCAAATACAAAAGCAGGAAGTGAGGTCGAGGTGTCAGAGGAAGCACGTCTAGATGATGACTGAGGAAGTGGACGGGTCCAGTACCTCATCGGGTGGAGGTCGAACATGGGGGGCTGCAGCTCGGCCAACTCTATAGCGGTGATGCCAACGGCCCAGATGTCACACAGCTGGTTGTAGCCTCCGTTTTTCTCCACTGCTGCTACCTCTGGAGCCATCCTGCACGAATAACGATTGGTCATTAATAAAATGACTTATCCACTCACACATTTACTACACCTTATGAAATATAATATGTGTTGGAAATATCTTACTCTTGTCACTAACACTACTGTGTTAGACAGAAAACATTTAATTTAAGTGTTAAGTATATAAATGCAAAAGGTTGACTTATATAAAAGCACTGGAATGACCCGGCACCAACTACACAGAGCGGCTATTTAAAAACAGCCTTCTACCAGCTTTAACAAAGGTACTTCTTAGAAAGGGTGGTAGTAAGCTTACCAATAAGGTGTTCCAATGAAGGACTTCCTTTTGGCAATGGTGGCAGTTATCTTGGCTGCTACCCCAAAGTCAGCTGAAATAAAGAGTGATGGACAGGTCTTTTCAGATTAGGTAATACACACATGGAGCAATGCCACAGGCCTGATCCAACACCCTGGACTGACTGAACTACAGACATTGGAAGCCCCTTACCTAATTTCACATCCCCGTTGTCTGTTAAAAGGATGTTGGCACCCTGCAAAAGAACACACACACTATGTTTAGACCACATGCAATATAAAAAGGTATTATTTTCAATGCCAACCTTTCCACTTAGCACTCTGTGGTTCTTTGTTTCATAAATGATACGAGCAGAACATTCCCCTTCAGAAACACAGGCAAAGAGAACAAAGCATAATGAACATTAACATAATTCAAAAATATGTAACCTTAGTGTCTTAATCTTTCCTACAAAGAGCTCAGAGTAAACCCTACACTCAGAAGTAAGTACATTTCGTTTATTGTTACACCGCACTGACAGTATCGAGACTAATGTTTTGAAATAGCGAAGGCCAGAACACAGATCAACGACCCATGTTCTGCCAGGCCACAGTGAGCCAGACAGTCGGAAGACTGAAAAATAAAGAGAGAGGAAAGAGCGGTACACTGTGTGTGTGTGTGTGTGTGTGTGTATATTTTCACGCAAAGGAGGGAAAGAAACAGAAAGTGAGAGAGAGAACAAAACAGAGAGAGACTTGAGTGTGAGACACAGTGAGACAATGAATAGATTAGAGAGGGAGGGAGGTAGAGACAGCAGAGGAAAAAGGAAGTGGTGTCTGTGTGTAGCCCGACAGAGATAGGCCCAGCCCTGACCCACTATAAGAACACTCTTACCCTACCACCACTGCCACCATAAGAGACGGAGGGGGTGGGGGGGGGGGGGGTGGGACACACACACACACACACACACACACACACACAACAGTAGAGCGGGACTGGGCCAAGCGTCGACAGGGTTCAGGCTCAAACACCCCAAGGAACGAGGTCAAAACGCTGTCAGTCACATGCGTCTGTGCACACATTCCTAGTTTTGGCTCTTGTGTCATGTGACTTCAGCAGTTATGGGGGATAAAGTGTCCAAATGTGGGTACCTTGATGTCACGGTGCATTTTCCCCTTGCTGTGCAAGTATCCCAAACCCTGTAAAAGTTATGACATTTCTGTGTTATGGAGACAGCCCAAATATAATTCTTACTTGGAACACCTCTATAATTGTTACTGTCATGACACTCTCTTAAAATAGCCAGGTGTGATTACCTGAATGGTTTCTCTGCTGACGTAGGCGATCTGGAGCTCCGAGAGAGGGCCCGTCACTGTGACACACACACACACACACACACACACACACACACACACGGAAGGGGAAGATCATTTAAAAACGATAAGAAACCAAATTGGATTACTACAACAACTGATAAAGGATATCTGATAACATATCAGTAAGTAGTCACCATGATAAATATCTTGCAGAGATCCTCCACCGCAGTACTCCATACATATCCATAGCTTCTCTCGACTGTTGAAGGAAAAAAGAAGAAGGGTAAAACTACTCCTGTGTACGTGTTGTAACCCTTTTGATGAGGTAACAGTAAACTTCACATCAAAGCGCTCCAAGTGAATGTGTTTAACCATCGTGAAAAAAAAATCACGCGTGTGATCATTAGTGCATGACACATTGGCTCAGATTGTGCAAACTTGGATGTCTGAAGTTGTTGTTGTGTAGTTACGGTAGCTACAGTAAACACTACTGCTCCGAGGTTGTCTGGACTGAACGGCGTGGGCACACAGACGAGATCTGCCAGATGCCATAAGACATACATCTGTCCTGACTAATTGCCTTATAAAACACACCAGAGGCTCCTGTTCCTGTTAAACCTGCTGGAGGTCCTAGACAGAGGCAGGCGGAAGGGCTGAACTTCCTCCCCGATACCAGCCACTAAACACAGGGCTGCCGTTAAAACACAAAAGCGTGCCATCGTGAATCGCCGGGGCCCAGTCAGCATCTCAAGGCCAAGCACAACAGCTTGAGTCATCTTTGTTAGACAGGTGTGGTTGCTCTACGGGAGAGTGGCATAACTGTTTGATGTGCTTTCCTCTGAGTTTTTGGGGGCTGACACATATCTAAAATGCTTAGAGGTCTTAAATCTATGGGGAATAAAGCCCTTTACAGTTTATCATTGTAACAGCGATCTTTCACCCTTATTATGGGTTTGACTTTATTGGTCAATTCTTCTTGAATAATAATGTGATATTGACACCATATATATAAATAAATATGGGAGTGAAAGCAAATCTGACATTTGCACATTTTGCAATACCCTAGAGTAGCTTTCTGGAAATATCAGATATGAAAACGAAGTGCTGGTATTTAGAGTTGGCTCTTACCAGAGGTAGCTTCCAAAGTAGGCCACAATGTTGTGGTGCATGCATTCCTTCACCATGAAGATTTCCTGCTGTATAATGGAAAAGTCATCCCCTGAAAGCAGAGAGAGAATTCACAGACACGTATTTTCAATTGAGCAGAGAGGGGAATGGTGCTTTTAGTATAGACTAAAGATATTTTGAAGGGAAGGGTAACACAACAATATTTTTAAAGGGGTTTTCTGAAAACATAAAAGTATTTTTTGCTTTCAAGTCCCTTTGCTTTGCCAAGCTCAAAACCACAGATTTAAGCAAGCACACCAGCATTTAACTCAGACCATATCTGTTCTTCAACAGTGCATTTTAATGGGGCTGATCTGGTGGGTTATCTAGGTTTGAAAATTTTAGTCGAGCCAGCACTTCGAGACATCCTATCGGTAGGAAGTCAGAAGACAAAAATATGCACGAACCATCTGCTCCTAATTCCGCAGCACGACTTATGCGGCTGGAAAACATTAACACACGAGGTTCAGATTAAATCAGAAGCTGCCTGTTCTTATTGTTCTGACGTTTTGTGAGCCCAGTCTGTCATCAGTGGTCTTCCTGAGAGGGACCAGCTCATTTCTCAAGTTCTCCTTCTGAAGTAAACACGTCTCTACCGAATAACAACAACAGTTGTGCACGGTCTACACTCTCTGTACCAGCCAGCTTCAAATAGTGTTACACACTCCAGGAAACTTAATGAACCACACACAAAGAAAAAACAAAGCCGCATTCTGCCTCAGTGATAATTTACAACTCATTGCAAGAATAGTTCAAGTTCATGTAACATGAAGCTATTACTTTATTGTTTCTTGGACTCAGATTCAGTTGCTAGAGGAAATCTCGGTCTTTCTCTCAAGGAGATTTCAGTAGTGGTCAGTGGGTCAAGGTTTCTCATCTGAGTGTCTGAGGGAAAGTCTGCACAAAATCCCAGAGTGTGAGTGACTCTTGACAATTCTATAAGCCATGCATTTCGTTTATCAAACCGTCCATAAGCCATGGTAGGTAACAGGGCATGACTTGTACATCTGCAGTACCATAACAACAACCGTTTGTGTTTTTGCCTGACTGGGCTAATTCAAGTCAATGTGTTTAGGTGAACTGTAAGCTAAGAGTAGAAAGTACAGTGGAGGGAAATGAGCATTAAGTAAGAGCTGAAAATAGCTCTCTAGAATCACCTGGCAAACCCCTAGGCTTGAAATCCTCTTAAAGTGACTACTCTTGTCTCCGCAGCACCAAGCAACCCTCAGCGCTTGTTGTTCCTTCTTGCTTAGCGTTTTCAGAGACCTGGAGTTCCTTTTGTGCGGCCTCCCTACCCTTTTTAAAGCTAAGCTACTTCACCATAAGGAAAACTAATATTGAGGTGCTTTGCAAAACCTATTGATCAAAGAATGTTACCTAACCTGCCTCGTTGTAAAGCTACACAAATGTTGGTGTCAATGTCAAGTAAACGTTTTCCTAGCTACTGCCACACACATCTTTTGTAAATTTTGACTACATACACCAGATACTCAAACAACCAATGGCATTACAACTTGCCACACAGTTAAAAAGTAGAACAATGCTTCTGTCTTGGCGTTGTCAAACATTTTATTTCACAGCAGAATATTTGAGTCAGTGGTTTTGCTATTTTCTGTTGTTGCAATAGATGTGTGATCTATTGACCGCACCACTGCCGAATTTGACCTGTGCCAAATAGATGACGGAGCTACATAAATGAGAGCGAGATAATGTTTTCGCCACGCTCTACAGAGACACACTGAAAAACAATGCAAGCCCCTTAAAACCTACTTGTAGCTAGACTAGGCCCAAGAGTCTATCCAACCACTTCCTGTGTGCATCTGAACACTTCCCTTAACGCGACCAACACCATCTTTGCTCACAAGCCAACTTCAACCACAGGCTTAGACTGTGAGAATCCACATTGCATGTAGTTGGAGTTTCAACTCACACTTAGGCCCACACAAATGTAGTATATAATAATTAATATGCCAAGGTAACAAACCCTGGCAGTGCAAAGCATTCCTAAATGATTTAAAGACCACTCAGTACAATGGATGTTCTTATTCAAGCTCACTTTCACTTCTGAGTGGACAACACCTGACAGTCTATTTACTGTAGACAAGTGTTTCCCAATTTGTAACATTGTCCCGTATGCCATTGAACCTCTGAGGCCTGCAAGTCAAACCGCTCCTCTGTGTGTCTCTCTCTCTTCTCTCTGCCCCCTACCCCCCAGCCCCTCCACTCCCTCCTGCTTTCCCTCCTATCCCCCCTCCCCTGCCCTCCATCTCTCTACTCATTCCAACATCACTCCTACTGGTCAAACCTGTTTAGAATCACAGGGCTGCTGAGGGAGATGTTTACCTGCAACTCTCCAAGGACACGAGAAACTAGTCTGAGATAATAATAATAAAAAAAGGAGTCCTGTTTAAACAGGATGTTCGGGGTCTGAAGAGCACTAACGCTGCCTGAGCTTCATCAGACCACTCTCTACGTCTCTAAATAAAACTCAGTCACTTATAGCATAGTACATCACACACATCAATAAGACAAGAAGGCTAGCAGGCCGACACACACACACACACACACACACACACACACACACACACACACACACACACACACACACACACACACACACACACACACACACACACACACAC
>JAVQIZ010164926.1:0-15777 GCA_036023535.2 Galaxias brevipinnis
AACCTCCCATCCTCAGGATGCACCAGTCATCTGATGGCAGTGGAGCAGCGTCAACACTTGACGTCAAGCCAGAGACCTAATTTGGACACAACAGGAAGACGTGTCAGAGGGGAAGCGCCTCTAATGACACTTTGAAGCGATTGCATTGGCCACTGGCACCTTCATGCCGTGTCCCTTTGAGCCGAGGTGACAAGCCTGCCCGCCACACCTCGCTGGTGGAGCCTGAATGGTCCTGGGGCCACGTTGCCACACGTTCCAACGGTTATGGCCATCGTGCTAAATGGCCATGGCCTCATTCTGCTTCCAAAGCATATTAAACAGGAAGTACAAATCCCCAAAAACAACAACAACAAAAAAAAAGCTAAAAGGATGCGGGGGTGGGGGTGTAAAACACAGACGAGCGAAGCAAAACAACGCGTATAATGTCTCTACTTTGAGGGTGAAGCCGAGTGGGTTTTACAGCGGTCTCAATGTCAGAGCCAGGTGGACCAGGTGTCTGGGAGAGGGGAAGGAGGGTCAGACCGATACTTCCTGTTCTGGGGCAGAACACCGCAGACGAGTGAGGGGGGGGCCCCCCGTTGCCCCGGCTTGGCTCGGCTCGGCTGACTGAGGATCGTTAAGCACAGGAGATGGGGAGAAGCCGGTCTGGTGCCTCTCCTCTCAACTCACACTCTCCCCCTCTTACTTAGACACATCACACACACACACACACACACACACACACACACACACACACGGGTAAACACATCATCAACTTCCTCGGAGAGATTGGAGTTTCCTGCTTTTAGCCGACAACATGGTGGTCTCTCATTTCCCACATTGTGCACGTACGCTAGCACTACACCCACGCGCGCACCGCAGGCAGGCAGGCAGGCAGGCAGGCAGGGAAGGCACACAAGCAGACACATGGGCCCACCATGCACGCACAGCCACTCCACGGACCATTAACATTTACCCTGTTGGCCCTGAGGAGAGAAAAATACTCCCTGACCAATGCGGTTGGAGAATGCAGAGGGAGGGAGGGATGGAGGGAGGGAGAGAAAGAGGGGGGGAGGGGGCCTTGAGATGGGGAAAACAGCATGAGGCAAATGGTGTGTAGGCTTGGAGGAGTGAAGGAAGAACTGAGACAGCAGCAGAAAGAGAGAGAGAGAAAGAGGGGGGCATCAGGGAAGGGAAAGCACAATGACAGCACCGAGGAAACAATGTATCACCGAGTGGAACAGAATGTGAAGACGAATGAAATATGAACGTGAACATTCCATCATGAGCAACGGCAAGTGGGAGCAACAGGTTATCGTTCTTCTAAAGCATCACGATGAGCTGAGAAATACTAACAAGTTAGAGCCGGGAAATTTAGTAAACGACAAGTTCTGTGGGCATCCAAATAAGTGGGGCATAAAACAACAAACAACAACCGCACTTAACAGTAACGAGAGAGAGGGAGAGAAAGAAAAGATAACATCCCAACCGATTCTTGCGTCTGAGACCTAGCGAAGCGGTCTGTCATTCGTAGATAGGGAAAACAGTGTGGCCTATCTGGAATGCCTGTCTGCCAAGCTCAGTCTTTGTTTCAGGCTGCAACAAACACAATCTGTCTAGTCACCCAGGCCTGTTGGCCCATCTACACTGCTGTGACCCCCCCCCCCTCCCTAAGAAACACTCCACGTGGCTCACACCCTTCTACCCCTCCTCACCCTACCCCCCTTTCTCCCCCATGCCCCGTAGCCCCAGGTCCCACACGTCTCCGCTATTCTGCAACCTTCTCACACACACACACACACACATCACTCCCCCACCCATGCCTGCTCTCTGAAGCCGCGGGGGTGACATTCCCGTCGGTAACCACCCTCTACTCCCTCCCTCTCTCTCTCTCTCTCCCTGTCCTCCACTCTCCACCAGTAGACTGTGGGGGTGGGCAGCTCACCACCCCAGAAAGATGCACAGAGGCCCCGGCAGAGTCCCTGTTTACACCTCTTGCAGCATTAGTCCCTCTCCATGGCTTATTACCTCCTACGGCAGGGAGGTTGCATCACGCTTTGAACAACAGCAGCAGAATAAACATACAAGTTTCGGCCTACTCCAAACACACACAAACACACACACACACACAAACACGCACAAACACATTAGTGAGATGCTCGCCCCAGAGCTTTCTAAGAATCCCGCTGGACAAGACCCATTTCGGAGCAACTCGCAAGTGCAGTCTCTCCTCCTTTCTGCACTCTTCCTCCTCCTCCTCCTACTTCCCTCAGGCAGCCCCGGCAACGCACGCTGAAGGGTTGGTTGTTGAGGGAGCGAGGGAGGAGAGAACTAGGGAGGAGAGCCGAGGAGCAGCAGATCAGAGGCCGCCCCAGACTGGAGACAGAGCCACGGAGCCATGGGGAGCTGCAACAATGAAGCGGGCTAAAACAAACCCCAGCGTTCATGCACACAGGCCCCCCCCCCCCCCCACGCCCTAACCCTGTTCTCTCTTCTGCCCCCTCTTCGCTCCCCATGTGAATCCATCTGAGGCATGTGATGCTACTCTCGCCTGTCAATCACAGACCTGGGGGTTGCCGCTCACAATGCACGAGGGTATGGTTGTCAGGAGACTCGCAGGCGAGGGGACGAGTGTGTGCAGCGGAAAGGGTGGGGCTTCTTCATCCTTGAGAGGGTTACAGCAGGGTGTGAAGAGAGGTTTTTTTTGGGGGGGGTGTCATGCAAAGGTTGCTGTATGTGATGGTGTAAAAGAGGATGATCCAAGGATGAGTAGGTGGCTGTGAGAGACAGAGAGATGAGGGAGGAGAGAGACGGTGGGTGGGGGGGTTGAACGGTGCAAAGCTGAGCAAGAAGGGAGAAACTCTGGCAGCAGGATTCAGCTGAGATAGTAGGATAAAACAAGCTGAGCTGATAAAAGGCTCATTGTGTGTGCGTGTGTGTGTGTGTGTGTGTGTGTGTGGCAGGTTAGGAGGGGCTATTTTCTCTTCCCGGGGGGGCTGACAAAAGAAGCTGAGCAGGCCCCCTGGGTTAAAAGGTAAAGATATTCAGGATGAAAGCTGCAACCACTGATTCCTTTCAAAGCCGCGGCGCTCGCCAGGCTGAAACATGGCCTGTTGACCCATCCCTCATTGACAACCCAGATCCCACAGTCAGCGCCCAGTTCCTCTAAAAAAAAAAACAGAAAGACTCCGTGGTGCGCCTGGACTTTCCCCAATACCCTCCCCCCCAGACCCCCCTAACCCTCTGGTCCAGCTCCACCACTACCAGGCCTTTCACGTCAAAGCCCCTCCTAATTCAGTCCAAACCCCGGGCAGCACACTTTAAATGACTGCGTCGATCTACAACCGTAATCCACACACTGGTATTCAGTGAGGCATCCATCCCCCTTGTCTTAACAGCAACACTATATGGGTTGTGGATAGGTCTCCCCCCTCCCCACCCCCTTAATCCATTAGCTTTTTAGACAAGAGAAATAAGAGCGTGCTAACTCAGCAGCTCCCAGACCTTGAATTGCCAGAGCTAATAGGACTAAATCTTCCTTTATAATCAGGCTAGGGGGGCTACAGCCGCACCCAGCACCCAAACCCAAACAGAGCACGCCACCTCCAGGGGGAATGGAGGGGAGGGGGGTGGGTGCACCATCTGGGGTTTAGTCATGGTGATGCCAGAGCTGGGGAGCCTGTAGCTTGGAGAGAGAGGCCCAGGCTAGACAGGGCAGGGCTGGAGAGACTGGGTTCAACTGGAGCTGGAGGTTGGGGGAGAGGGCCGTTAGAAGCGGGACCTGACTGGACCTTTGCCTGCTACTAGAAGACTCTACAGCAGATTTCCATTAGAGAGCCAGCAGAAAATTCAGAAAAGAGTACCAAATCATTCTGAGACAGGAGGGAGAAGGCACAGGTCGTAGTTAAAATAGGACAGACCGGACACATCTTATTTTATTAACCTTAAGCTGCTCTTACATGACTGGCACAATTTACAGTCAAATTCATACTACGTTAACATGGATAGCAATCCTTAATGCATTTCTTGGACAATCACGCTTTAGAGATAGCTTGCATTAAGCTAGCGCTTTGATACAAATTACATTTCTTTGATTCTATTACGGTAATTAATTACTATTTTCTACAGTATATCTATACATGGATATAATAGCTAATATAATACTAATATATACTAATATAATAGCTTTTTTTACATAGCAATATGAAAACCATGTCTATCAGTGATGTAACCGTGAAAAGTTGCATGGTGCACAGGTGTTGGGTGGATTAGCAGAACCTCCGCCTTACCCAAGTGTGTTTTGGTTCAACGAGGACGGACACGAATAGCTTGTGTCAACCTCGGCGCTTGGGTCTGAATGCGTTATTAGGCAGCTAATTAAACAGCATCAGCCTCAAGATTTCCCTGTTCACTTTTTCTGCCTGCTGCTGTGGCAATGCTGACTGGCTTTGTCAGCCTGCTGTTAATCGATTCCCCTTCAAAGCAAATTAGTAGCTGGCCCTCATCCCTCTCGGCCTGTCTCTGGCTTTAATAAACGGCCCCCAGAAAGAGGCCAATTTCCCTGCCGCTGCCTCCAGATAGCGACGGACAGCTGATGAAGACGTATGGACCGAAGACGTGATGATGTGCCAGAGCGCCAAGGGAAGAGACGGAGAGGCAGAGACCGGACACCCACAGGAAGGGAGGAAAGAACCAAGGACGTGGAGACAAGAGCTGGAACGGAACGGGTTAGTCCTTGGAACGGGAGCTGCAAGGCCCTGTCCATTGCTTGATTCGGTGAAGGGCACATCCTTGAGGATCCAGCAGCAGCAGCAGCAGCAACAGCAGCAACAGCTAGGGAAGCTCAGGGATTTCAGGGCTCATTTCACAGCCACAGTGCCAGGAAATCAAGCATGCTCCACGGAGACAAAGAGGCAGGCAGGATGGGTGTATGGGGGGCTGGGTTGGGGGGGGGCACACAACAGTGTTGACCCTGGGCCTCCTTCCTGCAGAGCAGCCCCTGTCTCTCTCTACCTCACCATCCATCTCCCTCCCACTCTATTCCTTTCACTCCTTCTCTCTCTCTCTTTCACCCGTTTCCCTCCTTCATCTCCCTTACACATTTTCTTTCTTTCCCTCCCCCGCTACTGCCTTGCTTAACGATCCTTGGGTTTTCCCTTTTCCTTTTACCTCCCCTCTTTAACTCGTGCTTTCCGTCCGACGCTTCTATCAAAGTCTCTTTCTCATTCTCTCTATTACCTGGGAAGACAGTGAATCACCAACAGTGAAGGGTAACACCGGAACAATGTGCACAGAGGTGTTTTGTGAGCCCTGCCAAAGGTGGCTGGGAGGGGTACACGTGTGTGTGTGGGTGTGTGTGTGTGTGTGGAGGAGAGGTCCATTATCACTCACCGGAACCACAAGCCCCAGAGAGAGGAGACCGGATCACTGGGTTTGTTAATATCCAGTCTGGTAGCAGTTTCAAATGGTACAAAAGCTCTCACCAGTAACTTTTTTTTTTAAAAGAACCCTGCTTCAAAAAGCATCAAGTTTCTGTCCGACCACAGAGCTTTGTCCAGTGAGCCATTTCCCTCATCCAGACCTCCCCATGCTCACTGAACCACCAGCACACCATACAAGAGCAGTGGAAGGGCCCCTTCCATTGTGGAGCAAAAGGACAACAACATAAATAAATAAAGCAAAGCTATATAAATAAATCAGCATCCTTACACCTTTCCTGGGCTAGAACACACACCTATGGCTATGTTCATAGTACCTATGAACTGAAACCACCTTCCCTTTCTCATCTAGAAACAGAAGCCAGAAAAAGACCTGCAGCCCTCTTTCCTGTCATCTGCCGGCACTGCTGACACCAGAGGACACAACCAGAATAGAAGATTAACAAGGGACCACAAGCGTGACAGGGACAGTTGGCGGCTGCACTTAGCCGCAGCAGTGTTGACCCTGCTGTTCATCAGGACTGTGTGTGTGTGTGTGTGTGTGAGTGTTGGTGTGAGTGTGTGTGTGTGTGTGTCGTGCACAAGGATGGGCAGCACCCGAGGCAAGGGACCTGCAGTATGGGCGACTGGGAACGTCCCACTACATCCACAGAAGAGATGGAATGGAACGTCAGGGAACGTTGACATTGAGGCTCGACTCAAATCACCCGACGCCCACGCTCCAGTGACAGCTACTTCCGAATCATTCTTCCTCACTCCCTCTTAGGTAACACAAGCTCTATTGTCATTTGTCACACATAGTTTGCTCATTGCAGACATGTCATCAGCACCCATCCCAAGCGTGTGTGCAGATGCCTGTTACACTGTAGACCAAATGGATCATGCACAGTGGGTTTTTGGAAAAGCTGAAAAGGCAGAAATGACCCAAAAAATGAAACCTCCAAGAGAAGTGCAGGTGACACGCCAGTTTATGAAACACCCTGGGGTGTGTTGTTAAGCGAAGCCAATGCAGACACACTTTTTTACCTAAAGAAAAACTTTAATAGTCAGATCCCAGTGAAATCTCCCACTATAAAATAAGGCACTCCTCTTAATAGTCCTCATAGCACATACAGGCAAGCCTAACTGATGCAAATCTTTGCATTAAAGTGAAAATGTACCTGAAAAGGGGTGGGGTTTAGGATATAGTCAATCGATAGAAAGAGTTCTGTTCTTTGAGTTCAAAACATTCAGCAGATCGCGTCACATGCATGAAATCCTATTCCGCTCTCAAAGAAATAGCCACACATTTAGGCAATAGCAATATTTCCAATACTATGCAAAACCTTATTCAAACGCACTGTGCCTGTGCCTGTCTGCGAGGCCCGAAGAGACACACACGTGCCCCCTTACTACCCATACCCAGTAATAATCTAGGGCTAGGCTACACAGGCGTGGTCACACATGGTCGCTTCACCGGGACAGCCACATCAAAGACACTAGATCCTCTTAGACCGGGATTTGAGAGCTATTTACTGCGGGAGCCACCTGCCCTTTTCTGTACAGCCATTTAGGACCACATGCGCACGCACACACACACCAACAGACACACACACACACACACACACACCTAAAAACAGATGCATCCAGGTAGGGACATCGGACCATAGCAGGTCAGAGGAGTGGGCTGATCAGGCTTAGTTTTGATTAGGCTTTAAGGACACAAGAGGAGCGGTGATGGTAACTTAGTTACGGACAGAAACATTTGCCAGAGCATGTGCAATAATAATAATTGGTTGTCAGGCATCCACAGTTTAAAATGTCTCAAGCACTCACAAATAGCTAATTCTAATATTAAACTACCTCTGTAACCCCACTCAAATGTGTGAATGTCAGAAAAAATAACCCTGTAAAAATTTAATTCGGAAGGCTAATAATCACATGCAAACATGAGGCCAAAACATCTGTCTTTATTTTCTTTTCTAAAATTACTAAAACTAAAATTAAAATAATCATCACCCATAATAATAAAAAATAACAACTAACTTGGTTAACAATCTGGCTGATTGAGATGTCAAAGCTATACAAGTCATCGAAGTGACTGTGAATTGGTTGTGGTCAAATTCCATAGGTATTCTTCAGAGACCAATTGGCAATGCAATCTGCTGTAATATCTCAATCTTAATAAGCACTTGAGTGAGCAATTCATCTTATCACGATGTTCCTTGCATACAATCTGTAGTTCCTGCAGGCAGCACATGTGAGCTGTACCTTGATGATGCGACAAAGAATGGATAAATCATTTGCTCGGAGAAGCTGCGGGAGATGCACCCGCGTAAAACAAAACGTGCCTACTGCCTAGTGTTAATCAAGAACCAAAACAAATAGAGGCAGGCAATCCAGTCAAGTTAAAAGTAGCGTCAACAATGTTCAGCTTCAGCGTTATTTTAAGCGATGTAGCCTACTTCTGTAGTGTATATAATAGTTAAACATAAAAGGTTTTCATAAAGATCAAACTACAAAATGTCTTCTTTCTACTTATAGTAACAAAAAACATAAGAATCCCAACTTTGTACAAAAAAATAACTAATGTATCCCCCTCCGCCCCCTCCATCCAATAACAAAGCATTGCCTACGTGCGTCGCTGTCCTGAAGGGAGTGGGGGTGCATGAGTGATGGGGACTGTTGATGCGTGATGTTGACCTTACCCATTTTCTTTAAGTGCAATCATTCTTCGATGGTTTGCAACGATATTTTAACTGTAATTTGACGCCATACCGATATATGTGTAACCATAAGTAACCATATAACTAAAATGTATGCAAAGTCATAACAACAGCGCGATAAAGTTACATTATGTAACCGATGGGTAATAAATCTTAATTAATCTGATAACGTTACATCAAAGAAACAAGCAAGTAACCGGCTGTCAACCCTCTAGACATCCCTACACCTACTCAGAAAATAAGCTTCAAACGTTACTAAAAATAAGGTTAGGCCAAGGAAACAATGCCTGAAAGGCTACTGCGTCCCATGGCTACCCCAGCCAGATGGCTTGCAACTGCAAGACAATAAACTCGAACCACACATCATGACTATCCTTGAATTTGGTGTATAAATACGACCTTCGTGTGAGCAAAATGTAATAACAGATTAGTTGGGTAAGGTTTTTGGCTCTAATATGGATCCCAAATTGATAGTTAAAACACGCGATTAAAAAACAATATATTAGTTTGATCATCCTTGTATAAGATTTTTGATTCCTCGAAATTCAGATAACTTTGCTACGACATGTATGACGTTTTATTGTTCTTCCATGCTTATTGGCCATGTAATATAAACAAGCGCGTAGTAGTGTCTTATCAAAATGAAAACAAACGGTTCGCACATGGTTCTGTTTCTACTCCCACTGGCACTACACAATGATAACGTTGCTCTCGTAGGATGTGTGTAAACTATGTTTCTAACTTACCAGAACCAACAACGTCTGATGTTCAACCATATTAAAATTGCAAACGAACACATGAATAAAGTTGATTACGCTACTATGATGCAATTACTTAGCTAAAACACTTTGGAAGTAACGTTAATCTTGCATGTTTGAGGATTAGCTAACTCGTTAGCAAGCTAGCTAACAAGCGCGAGCGTAGTCTTACGTAAGGTAAACACAAGAAGTTCTGAAGACTAGCTTTAGCCAACGTTCACCTACCTGCTATTGCTAACATTAGTTTTGGAGACTGACCATTGACCAACGGACATTATTGTGAACCCGGAGAAAAGCGGTTTATAAAGAAAGTTAATGGAAATAAAACAATTAATTATGTATTTGCAAACACTTAATGTTACCTCAATTTCAAAGTCTGGAAGGTGGAACGCTGTCCTGAACAGAGAACAGAAGTGGGCTATGGCGGGGACTTCCCACCAAGACTGGATCTCTTCCACAGAAATTGTACATCCCAGTGACATTTTCGGACTTGAAAATGTATAACTTTGTTCCTCACATTAGAAATAACTGCTTCTAAAATTTCCTTAAAGTATGTATAACGTCCAACTCCCTTTAGATAAATGAGAAAAGTTGCAGTTGACGTTAGATCCAGTCAGTTGCCATTGCGACCCGTGGTGTAGGAGCGCTTCAATCTGTTTCAATCAGAATTTCACAAGAGCTAAGCAGATGGGGGTGGCGCTACCAGCTTCACACGAGGAGGGGTGTTTTGCGACTTACGCACATTTCCAAAGTAAATTAAAAAGAAAAATAATAACAATTGGGACAATGATATAGTTTATATGTTTTGATTAATTCCAATTAGATACTATGGGTTCTAAATGCGAGTATCTGCTGCCATGAAACGTACAATATTGTGACCGGTGTTACCTTCGCTTGATAGACTCGTCGTCGTTTAAAGGGAATGCTGGTGAATTCTGAATGGACTCAAGCGCCTCATCATGAAAGTAGCGCATACTTTTACTGATAAACTAGTTTGTTTTAGGATATCAACCTTTATTGTGAATGATCAATCTCCTCAGTTTGTTGTCGTCAGTCAAACATTTATTTATTTATCCTCTCTTTACATTTTACGAAGGCATGACATGTAGGGTGTCACTTCATAAAATCGATTATGCTTTTTGAGAATGTGAGGATCGAAAAGTTGTATTTGTTCTTTCATTTCATTTTTTTCGCATATGTTAGCAAACAGAATCAGGGAACCAACCAAGTATACAGTATGTAAAGCTGTGGCTCCCCCCATCGCTATGACTGAAAAATGCATGTGTCTGCTGCTGGGTCAGGAAAGACGATAAAGAGCCTCAGTCTTGGAAGGATTTTTTTTTTGCCTAATATACTTTATATGTTGTAAGTTCTACCTTAAATGGCCATAGCCATGTTACAATAACAGGGATCTGCACATCAATTCAACTTACCTTCATTCTGTTTTTTTCAGGCTGGGGTTTATTATGCAGCAACCTATGTGTCGGTGAGGTGGGCAGCCTTCTCAGTGCTGTCAATGCAATGATGGGTCTCTTTCCTCTCTTGGGAACCTTAGTCCCCTTCAGTGAGGTGATGTTGCTAGGAGACAGAGAAATTCTCTAGCTGCCCACCGTGGCGGTCAGAGTGCATGTCTGGATATATTCACATTATAGCCGTGAATGCCACACAATTCTGTAGGTACCTTAAATACTAATTTTAGGTTTTACATTTAGCAGTGGTCATGTTACCTTAAACATAGGGGGGTTTCTAGAAAGAGAGAGAAAAAAGATTGATGTGGGTGTGCACTAATCTCCAAATATTATCCCCAAATTACAGTTCTCTTTGTGTCAAATTTTGACCACAGTCATTGGCTTTTCATTGCAATGATATAAACACATTTTGTCTCATGCACTTTCTTACATGTATAGATGCGGTAGGTCTCCCCCAACTACCAGAATTAATGTATGTCATGAGAACAATGGGAAGTCAAGCAGGGCAACTAGCATGAGCATTCTTTTTTTTTAAATTACTTTTAAAATAGGAGTTACTCTTCCTTCTCAGATACAATTTGTTATTTCCAAGTCCATATTGAAACATGCATATTGGTCTCAGTATGACTAGCTTATCATGTAGGAATTTGCCTTATCATTACAGCCACAATGCATACCGGGCCATCATTTCAGCCAGTGGGTAAGGGGTGGCCTAGAAGTTTGCAACCTGACACCAGCTAGTGTGGGGGCTGCGTTTCACCCTCTACAACAAATAGGGTGTGACCAAGCTTCTTTCCTATTGGTGCTTTCTGAAGGGCTTGACTGCCTGTCTGGAAAAGAAGCCCAGCTTCTGTCTCTATTATAAAACTGCTTTTTAAACTTCATCTGAGGTTAAAAAGAAAATGTACCTGAAACAGACTACAAAGCAGTTTCCTCGCTAACCCAAAAACCGCCTAATTGTACCTAGAGAAGTTGTAGTGAATAATTTGAATAAAGTGGAAGTTACTGCAATGATCCATCAGGTTAAAATTGTGGTTTTGTGAATAAAAACAAAAACTATTGTTATGTTGCATTGTAAAACAGAGCAAGTAAATATGTTTAAAATATTTCTCTTACCTTATGGTACACTGGGTTTTATAATCTTTCAGTTCCAATTAAATAATCCACTTTGTAAAACAATTACTTCAATAAAAGACAGTGGCATATTGATATTTGACATAATATTATCAATGTTGGTTGTCAGTTGTTTTTCCATTCACATAAATCCATATGTGCGAAGCCAATAGATGGCTGAAGGGAAGAGAAAACGGAGGTTTAATCCAATGCCATTTATTTCAATACTTTTGATCTGACTAATTTATTTTAGAATGCATGTCTTTGAATTTGAACTATTCTTGGACAATATAGGATTCCAAGCTACTCATTGTTGTAGATCATTATTTAAACTGCAGTAATTGTTAGTCTCTACTCATCCGAGGCATATATTGTGCCCCGGGGGATTATGTAACCCTGCTCCCATTGAATTGTGCACTCAATATGAATTAGGAGACTCGTTCTGGCTGTTGAGCATGTTTTTATTAGGTGTTTAAGTGTCATAGAGTTATCGTATATCATACAGAGTTGAATGTCTTTTCTGCACTCTGTTAGTGTGTGTGTGTGTGTGTGTGTGATCAGTGGCATTACACAGCCATGAGTTTATGTCGGGTTGTGTTAGCCCAGAGCTGTGGTCTGCTTGGGCCGTGTCACACGCAGAGTCACCACAAGAGGAGGGACTTAGGCAGCAGGACAATGCTGGTGTTTGTGCAACGGCCCCTGAGCGGCGGCTGGCTCCCTCAGATCGCTCGGGCTTGACTACGGTTGCTGCGCACGCATTGTTGGAGTGAAAAGGAAAGAAGTGGACAGCCTGATCCTGGCTGGGGGATGCTCCGACAGAGGTGAGTCTCCTTTTACCCCCCGCCCGGCTCGCAACTTTGTGATAGTAAATACATATGTTTTACTGTGCTGTTTTAGTGGTGTAGGCTTTGGTGCGCTGACTATAAGAGAGCAGTTTAGGGGAAGTTGGGGTCTGGAGCTTGGGGCTTGGCGCTGGGTAGACACTCTTGTCTGTGTTTTGGCAGGGGACTAGGCTGCGTGTGAAAGGAGCAGAGCTGAAAGAAAGTTTCACAGAGAGCGGCTCAGGGAAAGATATGTGCAGAATGTGACCGGGATCTAATCCTGCGACCACAGAGCTTCAATGAGCAGAGGAATAGAAGAACAGAGGACTAGAGTGGTGAGAATAACGGACGAGAGGAGAAAAGAAAGTTGTGACGGATGGGGAAATACATACATTGTGGAAAAGGTGTCGTGATCTAGGTGAGGGACAGAGCAAGTTGAATTGATTTACAACTTTTGTGCGGAAGCGAGGAAAGAAAGGGATAGAGGGACGGTTTACAGAGGTAAAAATAGACGGAGGGGAAATGGAGGTGGAGAGATTAAGAGAGGAGATTAATTAGGGAGCTGAGGGGAAAGGAGGAAGGAAGCAAAGAAGGGAGGAGGAAGAGAGGGGAGCAGGAAAAGTTGAGTCTGACGGGTAAATATGAGGTGTGTAAGTTCTTGATAGGAGTTCAACCGTACAATATTATCATCTCTATAACACACTGCATGTGCTTAACCACAGGATGTTCTTTACAGGGACAGAGAGCGTTCTCAAACTGATTTCCCAAGCTGATGCCTAATCTCTGTTTTTAAATTCTTTCTCAATGGTGTAATTCGAATCTGTCCAAAGGAAACCTGAATGCCCTAGTCATTTAGTAGGGCTCCTCCCTGGTAGATCAAATTGCCTTATCCTTCCTAGCTGACAGATTATGGAGACTTAAGGTGTCTTCATTCACTTTGCCCTAGGATATTTCACGATTCAGAATTATTCATAACCAAGCCTACCGTTTTACGTGTCAGTCTGGTCCAAAGCCAAATATGCTATAACCATAAGATATAACTTTAAACCCCTGTTAAACAAGTTTTGTTGAATGAAAGACGGGTGTGCCTAGGAGTTTTTATAGGTTAGCCTCACTGCATCCTTGCCAACTCTATCAAATTTGCATTTGGTCACCTTAGACGGCAGAGCAGCTACCAGGTGTTTGAAAAGGATTCTCAACGCAGCAACTCTGGGCTGAAGAGACCAATCACACGCGAGGGAGTTGCTGGAACGGCTTACACCACGGGACATCTCGCCGTGCCATAAGGACTGGGAGCGCACAGAGACACACAACCCTGGTGACCCAGTGTCGAGGCACTGAGCTGCGCTGTGTGCGGGGGACTGTGTTGATACCAGCGAGCTTTCAGGGGTGGTGCTGGAGGTGGGTGCTTTGGTGGGGGGCGGGGGCACACCTTGGGCAGAGCCGGTGGGACCGTGCGTGGGAGGGGTTGGAGGACGGTCTGGAGACCAGACTGAGGCAGAAGGATGGCAGAGAAGAAAGTGAGGTAAAAACCAAAAACTCTCCATATTTGTTCAATACGCAACATACTGTACATACCAATGTAAACAGAATGGTTCTATGTTAGCTTAAAAGGTTTGTTGTTAGTGTAATATTGCTGTTTGATTAAAAAAAAAACTTGTTTGATTGTTTGTGTCTGCTTGTTCCCCTTTGCGTTCGCTTGCTGATCTTTGTGACTCGGATGACCTACGTGGGTGGCTGTACGTGTGCGTGCGTGTGTGTGTGTGTGTGTGTGTGTGTGTGTGTGTGTGTGTGTGTGTGTGTGTGTGTGTGTGTACGTTTTCCTCCTGATTTCTTGTAGCCTCCCCGCTAAGCTGATTAACGGGGGCGTGGCGGGGCTGGTGGGCGTCACGTGTGTTTTCCCCATTGATCTGGCCAAGACCCGTCTGCAGAACCAACAAGGAGCCAAAGTCTACACTGGAATGTGAGTGCCACTGGCCCAGGGCCTTGTTTAACACACCAACGTTGTCTGAAACGCAGGCGTGACATGGAGACAGGGAGTTTCTCCTTTGACTCATCCGAGTGCAGTTGTCTGTGCCAGGTACAATGAAACTGGTTTTAGACCAAGGTATGAATTGCATGTCAGGTTAATGGCCCGGTATTTGTCATTATTTAGTTATGGTTTAGTGTCAGTAACAAAGGCTCATTCAATGCGATCTGACTGTAGACAGCGATCACAGTTATTCCCTTGTGAACTTGAAGCAGTTACGCCCTTAAGATTAAATGTGCTACTCTGAAGTCCTCAGTAAACTCATGCGTCCTCAGGAGGCCCCGAGTGTTTCGTTGGAAACATCTGGGAGAGATCAGGGTGTGGTGTTTTGACTTGAAAGAATTGCCGTGGCATTATTTCCATTATGGCTTCCCAGTGTATGAGTCACCCAGAGGGAAAATAGCTGTGGTGTTTTGCTTTTCCTTTTTTGTTCTATTGGCTCTTTCTCAAAATACTTTGGCGCTCTCTGCCCATACACGAACGCTGCTTTATTTATTTCTACTCCACTGCACAGGCTATTCTGTGGCGTCACAGGCATTAGCAGTTCACGTACTAGTCGGCTATTGTGGAGAGCCACATAGCTGGTCTCGGGATGTCTAGAGGGATCCTTAGGCGTCCCCTCAACTCACGGTGTATTTACTGTCAGTTGGAAGTCCAGTAACGACTTGTGACGTTTTCAGGAGCTTACCCACAGAGGAAACACCTGCGTGTTTCCTTCAGCTGAGCAGTTGTCATTTGTAGAAGCATTACTCTTGTCTCGTAAGTAAGAGAAGTGAAGTGGTGGCCGTCTTCTGAAGACTCTGAGACGATGGTGTACTATCTCATTGGCCGTTCTGGTACCTGGGTGCCTGGGTGCCTGGGTTTTCAGAGTAAATTTTGATTGGAACAAGTGCATCCACAATAAAAGTTGTCTGTTTTTATTTTTTATTTAGCCAGGATAGTCCAATGGAGATTAAGAATCTCTTTTTCAAGGGTGACCTGGTCAAGACAGGCAACGTCTAACCCTAACCCTAACCCATACATCAATACACAGGAAGTTGAAATAGTTATTGCCCTTGACGGTTCTTTATAAATGGGTCAACCATTCTGTGCCCTTTCCCATGCTGCGATAGTTCCATGATCTCTATGCATTCTACCCTTTCTTATGGTGTCATCTATGAAGTTTACACAATATTACCTCCAGTCTCCTCTATGTGCCTCTGTGTAAAACATAATATGTAATGCACCCCACATGTGCAAATATACCACAATCATACTGTTATAATCGATCATACAATCCACCACCTATGCTACACAAGAGCCATCGCTTGAGTTGTGATGTAATCAGTTTATCACTGAGTCGCAGAAGGCTGCAGATCAAGTTGATTCAGATCCTCGCCTGAAATGATAATAATAATAATAATAATAATAATAATAATAATAATAATAATAATAATAATAAATTGCTTTCAAAGCTTCTTTTAAA
>JAVQIZ010164927.1:0-60722 GCA_036023535.2 Galaxias brevipinnis
TGAACACCGGCAGCAGTCACAGAGATTGCCTCTGTGACGGTCATTACTTTCTACATCTAATTTTCTGAAATATGCTACATTGACACAGACAATCAGACCGCACTACACAATACATTTCCCAAAGTCTGTATCTCAAATGAACAAGATACGCTGTACTCGACCTGCCAGACTCACCTTTACCCCGTCCTCGACCTGCCAGACTCACTTATACCCCGTACTCGACCTGCCACTCACCTCTACCCCGTACTCGACCTGCCAGACTCACCTATACCCCATACTCAACCTGCCACACTCACCTATACCCTGTACTCAACCTGCCAGACTCACCTATACCCCGTACTCAACCTGCCACACTCACCTATACCCCGTACTCAACCTGCCACACTCACCTATACCCTGTACTCAAGCTGCCACACTCACCTATACCCTGTACTCAACCTGCCAGACTCACCTGACAGAGGTGACCTCACTAGGACTGTCCCATAGGCTGCTTGAGTCGGAGCCAAACGCCATCAGATACAACTGTTGCCTTTCACTCAGCTGTTCATCTATGAGATTCTGGAAAGAGTCACAGGCGCACACACACACACACACACACACACACACGCATACACACACACCCACAAAGCAAGTTTCTACTTTAATTAAAAAATGAGTAACAGGGTAAAATGCCACAGTTGCAGTGTCTTACCACCAGGTTCATCTGCAGTCCCACAAGTCTCCCCTCAGAGCAGTTTGCACTGGAGGTGTCAATCATCAATCCCACACGAGAACCCTTCACCAGCCCAAATACCTGACACACAAACGAAGACAATCTCCTTCATAGAGCATACCTTTCATTACTCAGTTCAGATATTAAATGCTAAATATAATATTATGCATTTATTTGTTCGGTTACAATGGGCAAGTCCTATACCTTCTTGCTCCCTTGGTTGAGCCATCGTATTCGGCCATGGTACAGCTCGATCCTCCTGCACACATTCAGTCATTTTAGGTTAGAGCTGGCACTTACTTGCACAGTTGTGTAAGCAGTGAGGATTTAGAATTACAACACAGTCCGGTATGGGTGGGTAAATGTGGGAAAGGGGTAGAATCCCGATCCTTACATGCATGTGTACAATACATGCTTGTCTTCATGGGCATGACATGCGGCGTCAGTCACTGAGGCAAGCATCAGCACACGCTAGACAGACACTGCTAACATTGCCGTGCTCTACGTGTCGGTGGACCTGCAATACTCACTGGTATAGCTTGAAGTCAAACTCCCTCACTTCTTCAGTATCGATCTCCAGCTGTCTCGTAAAGCCATCGCCTACTGCACGCCTGATAAATACAAACGCATCCAGACAATGCTGAGATTGCAAAACAAGAGCTCAAAACAAAAGGTCAAAGTGATAGCGGTACAAGAGCCAAGTGAGTGTTGAGGATAGACTCTCAGACATATTGACGGGCAGGCTTACGTTGTTTCTGTGGCCTCATGGGAGAGCAGATGTGTGGTAGAGAGTTGACAGCTTTGGAGCCCGTGGCTCTGCAGCCAATCAGATGAGCTCTTCCAGTCAGCAGACATGCACTGTGACCTCTGCAGGGGGAAGTTACAAGTTGCACACAGTTTTTCTAGTGTCTCAAGAGAGTGTCCATTACCATTTTTCTCCACTTATGATGCCCAAATGTTATGAATAGGTATATGTTGTATGGACAGTAGAGTAAAGTCTCACCATAACTTTGTTGTCTGAAACAGACATTGCCAGGTCCTCCAGTGGAGGCTGCACTGCTTCCATTGTTTCCTTCAGACACCCTGTGGTGCATATACCCTCTGTAGTGGTCTACAACCCTTGGACTTCAATTCACTGGATCTTCCTAACCCATTAAATAAAACTTAATCAGTCTGCTAGTTAAGTGGGTATTGTCGAAGGGGGTGCTAAACACAGCAGCAGAGCACCTTGAAAAGGATCTAGGCTTCAAGGTGATCAATTAAGAATTGATTTTTCACATTGGTATAGTCTTGGCCATTAAGACAACAGTCAGCAATCCATTTCTTGGAAGAAAGATAGAAAATGCAAGAGAGCTGCAACATAGGAATAGGTTGTGAGGCCAAATCAATCGTTCTATATGGGGAGTCTAAGATTTGACTATTTGGAATGTGAAGAATGATGCAAGGTCATATTTAGTTGTCGAAAGCAGGGCTCTAGACAAACATTTTACACTGGTGGCAGTACTGCCAATAAGTTCTTCAGTTAATGGCAGTAGCACAGTTGTGGCAGCATTTTAAATGTTTTTTTTATTATACTATACAGTGTAAGAGACAGAGAAAGAAATGCTGCCAGTGGGTAGTTCGAAGGAAGATAATAAATAAGTAAAATCGGCCAACTTTTTGACTAAAATTTGACTAGAATTTTAATGATAGAAAAAAAAGAAAAGAAAACACCAACGAAAATCAAGTGGCAGCACTGCCGCCAATAATTATTTTTAGTGGCAGTGGACGGATTTTGTGGCATTTGTTGGTGGCAGTCTGGAGCCCTGGAAAGACATTTGATGAATTGATAATAACTGATTAATAGTGACCGTGTGCTATAGCAAAGAGCGGTAACGCTGGTCGTAAAATGGTTGGTTGGTAAAAATTTCGTCTATTGCTAGACATAACCTACCTTTATAGATAAAGTGACTCCAATTTTGACACGGCGCGAGTTCACCAACATGACAAGTGATTCCTATCGACTGCACAACATTTTAAAAAGTCGCACAGAGCGAAGTGGTACTGTTCATAAAGAAACACTTTTTGCCCGAAGAAGTAGAGCTTACAAAAGAAAGTCCACTGTCTTCGAGGATAATCAATGACAACTTGCCAACCCTTTGTGTGTGTTTCTCATCTCCAGGGAGACAGGACCATTTTGGGGATAAACGCACGAGGGCGCATTTGACAAACGTGAGCATCTGCATAATCTACAATTGTTCATTTTCACCAGATGAAGATAATTCTTGTTTAGGATACTGAGAATAGAACAGCTCATAGTGGAATACCCCTAACATTGAGTTGGCTAAGTGTGCCTATTACTATAAGATTGAGTCTTGTAGGGACTGTACTTTATGTGGCTAAGAACATTTTCTATATATTTTTCAAACTAAACCTTTTCAGGTTAATGATAGACTTCAGTGGTTTAGCAGTGGGTTACTTGAAGTCTGTGGATCTTTTCCGGTGAATAGAACTGGATAAAGTTGGAAAATGTTCTGGTGAGCAGACTGCAGCCATCTTTCTATAATAGTGCACCTTGGCATGTAGGTTATCTACTGAGAAATAGCCAGTAAGAGAACCAACCACAAGGTTGGCTACAAAAATGTGTCTTAAACAATATAATATCCTCCATTATATCCCGTGAGAATTTTTACTGCCTTCTCCACCCACACAACTTATGTCATATTAAACCACAGCTATTTACATATGCAGACTGCACCAAATCCAATTATATGGTTGTTGTAAGTACTAGCCTAATACATGTATGAAATGCTCTTAATTACAAATGTGAGTGTATTTAAATTACTACACTTAACAACACGGAGTATTTTCTGTTATGAAGATGACAAGGGACACGTAATTTTTTTCCTTTGCATGTGACAGACAGCAAGTCAACCTGAATTACAAACCAGCCTGCATTACATCCTTAATCAGAGGATCTATTTCGCCAGGTATATTTTCTCAGCAAGAACTGGTGATGAAATGTGTTTTTGTTCTGAAAATAAATCAGAAAAAAAAACTAAAAAACATACATACATAACAAGTAAAACACACACACACACACACTACATCTATATATACATAAACAATAAGGCCTTTAATCATACCGTCAACATCACAAAATGCATTACAATTAGGCTAACCTCCTTACATTTCTCCATTAAAACGCCAATTCATCGACAAAATGACACCCTTCAAATAAGTCTGTCTAGTAAGTATAATTCTATTATAAGTCTACAAGATTGCCTAAATTTTGACATACAAAACCATGTCTCATGTTATTTCCATATTATAGCCAATTTTGTCTTGAGTATTGGAAAGAAAGTGAAATCATAAAAAATACATTTAATCAATTTAATGTAATATACTGAGAGAAGTAGGTCTTTGCAACGATAAAGCAGGTTGCGTTCCATATTACAACGGTGAACGTATCCATGAGGGAGTCTAGCAATCAATTTAGAATGATCTGTCATAATGCTCTCCCATGCTGTGCCACGCGCCTGATTGCTGCCTACAAGATTGCAGTCACCACTCAATTAATTAAGCCTAATTGCGCATGGATCGATGACTGGACGATCAATCCGAAACCAATTCTTTGACCATTACCAACCAAGCTTGACGTTTTATTGCACCCAAGCTTTAATTGTCCTTCTGAAAACAGAATAATTTTAATGAACACATACTACAGTGTAATTGAAAGCAAATTTGTACTTCCAGACCGAGAAAGGAGAGGCAGTCCCACCTTAAAAAACAACAACATAACAGCAAAGTGTTGGTTATGAGTGGGTGGGTTACAGTCCGGGTAGATGTAGCTCTTGGCCGTGGCACAGAAAGACCCGGCAGAGTTGTCAGGGTTAATCAGTGTTCTGTGAACTCACTGTTAAGCAGCCAATGAAGCCTACCCCAAGGGGGAGGAACAAGTAAATAGACTCCGACACTCCATCTGTGAATCCTCCCAGATATCTATATAATGTGTCGACCTGAAATACTCACCCAAACATCCAGTCTGGCTTTGGAAAGAATGCTATCAGTTATTCAGCTTCACTCATGGTAAAAAAAAAGACTAAAAAAAAAAAAAAATATATATATATATATATATAGTAGCTAGATCATAGAGAGAGAGGCTAAAAGGGAAATGATCTAGCTGATATATATATGTAAAGACGACCAAGAGAATTTGCACAATGTATAATAAAGTTACGTCTAATGTGGATTGTAATGAAGGTGTTGGAACACGGTTTTTTACTGTATTGATATAAATATCAAACCTGCTGCTAAAATATTTATGGACATTTTCCTAATTATTAAATAGTCTTTGAAATCCAGCAGGAAAAGATTATATTTCTAAAGAAAGGTTTTTTTTTTTTGTCTTTAGCGGATCTGTAAAAAGTAATACATTATTTATTTCCTCTAGGCCACTATACTTCTATTCACTCTTTTATTTTGAGAGTAGAAAGACTGTTTACCATTTATAGCTAGTAAAGAATGCAGCAGCAAGGCTTTTAAAATGAAATAAGGAAACAATTGCACATGGTCTAGCAGCGTCTGCACATTTGCTTTCATCGATTTTAAGATCACATTGATTACCTTTACAGCAAGTCACGGATTACCCCAACTTTGAATTGGAGAATGAATCACGGTATATGAAAAAGCCCAGCCTTAGATATTCTGAAACGATAACTGCAAAGGTGTCCTAAAAACTATACGGCAATGGCCTCAGGGTCCCCCAAAACCTAGATACAATCTCCTTGAAAAATATGCTGGTTGAGTTATTTTCTTCTCCAATCCCTTCTTTACAATTTTGTTAACAAGCATTTAATAGTTCACATTTTTCACAGATTTCTTTTACATTATGTAATACTGTTTTATTGCATTGTATTAATTGTTTGTTTTTGTTTAAGCAATTGTTAAATGAAATCAGTTATATAACAATATATCTTCATAATTACATTATTTTACTGCATATGTAGTGGCAGAGTGGTGCCAGGTTACTATGGTGATTGGTGACAAATTCATGGCTTTAAATAGAGGGATCAATCAACAGAGGTAGAGTGTAGTGCAGGATACAACCCAATAAGCTATGCAAGGCAGTCTGCCGTTCCACAAAGATGTAGTGCAGGGTACAACCCAATCAACTATGCAAGGCAGTCTGCTATTCCACAAAGATGCCCTCTTTTGCCCTCTCACAAAGAGGCATGGTAAGGAACAGTTTGTACTTGTGCAGACCAAATCTTTATTGTGTATTGCAGTCTTACTTGCATAGTTGGCAGACTGTGTCTGACTGTATGTTTCTATGGGTGTGCTGTGGAACAGAGAACTAGTTTGAATATAATTTGATCCACTCTAGAGCCATCTGTCTGTGGGTGATATCTGCAGTGGCACAGGCCAGATTGACTGACTCATGACATAAACAAAAACAAGTAAAACACGCAACAGATCAACATCTACATGAAAATAACAGACCTTTAAAACGGGAGGTCGGTCATAGTAAGCTGAAGCCCTCACCATGGAGATGCTGTGTAGATACATCTGAATTAGCAGACAAAGGTTAGTAGGTGGAATACCGCTATGAAACAAAAATAATTTGATCCTACCGATACTCACCCTCATGTGAACAAATGCAGTCGCAGTCACTTACTGAGGACTGATGCAGGAGGCTGCTTTCAAAGCACATTAGTTCTGTATCGATGTGGACGGTAAGATTCATAGTGCAATATTGTAATAGGTTCATGAAATATTCAAGAAGGCTGTTTTGTGACACATCCCCCTCTGCCGATTGTTTGATAAGAATGAAAGGGAAACCGACCGTTTCTTCGTTGATTTTTGTGATGAAAGAGGTATCACTGAGGTATGTCATTAAATATTCTTACTGTGTTGTTTAGAACTGTTCTTTTTGGTTCAGCAATTCAGACCATGTTCTGTGTGTTTTAATGCAAATACTATTATAAATACTTCAGCCTAATGCTTAGGAATACCTCTTTACCCATATATAAGCAGTGTAAAACCATAACATTGTCAACATGTAAAACACACAAATCCATATTTTTAGTACTTTATTCAATGATAAATAATTGACTATGATCATAGGCTTGAAGTGAAGACGTCTGATCAAGGCAAGAGACAAATCAGAGGGCACACATCGCCACTGACGGAAAACAAAACAACATCCAAGTGAAGAAGGAAACCAAAAAGAAAACGATGAGGTAAAAGGTTTTTCTTTTATACATTTGGGATGCTTCTTCTCTGTTGAAGCACAGTGCTTCCTATTACAGAAGGCTCGCCCTTTGTTTCTATTAAAAAGAAACTCAAACGAAAATGCATGGCACCTGACCAAATCAAACCAAAAAACATGGCTCTGCATGATCCAAATGTAGCATTAGAACTAGAAACAGTGAACAGCTGAGCAAGAACAAAACAACGAAAAAAGCTATGTCTCACTAAGACTTAGCAACTCAGCCCATTAATATGTGTGTGTGCACGTGCGTGTGTGAGTGTGTGCAGGGGATAAGGTTGGGCTGCGTGTGTTTGCACGGGCCCTTGAGAGCAGCACAGTGAGGCACAGCCTCGTGCACGGACTGGACCTGCAGTACCGTTGCTTTGACTATTTTACAAAACAGAAACACGCAGTTCACCGCTGCCCTTGCTGGGGTTCAGTAACACCAGATCACATTCTCTGGGTTCCCTTTGGATCTCTGACGGGGAGGGAGCTGCTGCCTGGTTGTCTGGACTCCCCACAGCCGTCTCTACACCAGGCTCAGCCTCCCTGTATAGCCCCTGTGCTTCCCCCGCATTACTCTTCAGTCCTCCTGCTCCTGGGGGTCAGGGCACTGGTGGGAGGATAAGGCATGAGCAGGCCAGCTTACCTGCTCTTTCCTACAGCATCCTGGCCCAGACAGCTGTGGTGGCACCTGCCATCCCCATCAGACACCCGGGGCTCCCTCTGTGACAGACAGGGCTGGGCCCAGGAAAAGAGCCATCTGGAGCTTTCTACAGAGAACCCACCTGTCATCGTTCTCTAAGGGTTCAGTACACCTCAATTACTCTACTTCAGTGGGGGAGGATTTAAGCAAGAAAAATACTATATGCACAACGACATAAGAAACACAACTGAAATAAACCCAACAAGCCCAGAAAAGAGACGGGAGCAGTTGTGATGGCAACGGTCTATTGCAGGAGAAAACGTTTTGCAGGGCTAAAGGTAGGTGGGTGCTCAAAAGTGTGTGTGGGGGAGGGGTTTGAGGTGGTAGTGTGTCTCGGAAATGTGTGCCGTCATGCTTGCCGTTGCCAGGGCAACAGCCTGAGGGGAGGGGAGGGGGGGGTATGGCTGCCGCTCACTCGCCGTGTGGCGCCCACTCCCCTGCCCGCCGCTGTTTTCCTGTCACGCTCAAAAAGGTAGCAGAAGATTAACACGTTTCGTTTTCTTACTTTTGTTTTTGAAATAAGCAAAAGGCTGCGGGGCTGGGACAGTCGGCACTGTCCAGCCTCCTACTATGAGCCCTTCAAAAGTCTATATCTTCGCCTTGTGGCGTCCGTTTGTTTGACTTTAAATAGTTTGTTTTGCTATTCCGTGGTGCTGTCCCTCCCTGCAGACAAGTCAGTCAGTCCACAAACAGACGTCATTCGGTCTACCAGTGTTTGTTTGTCCGTTTTTAGTCCTTGCGAGTGTTTTTCTTCTCAACCCCATACATTTTGTGAGCCCCCTCCCCTCTCCCTCGGTGAAGGTCAGTCCGGGTGGCCCGGCGGGCAGTCCTCAGCCTGGTAGGCACACCTTCCCTGCAAACAGCAGCCCCACGATGGTGAAGAAGATGGACAGCACAAAGAGCACGTAGGAGGAGCCCACCACGGTGTTGTTGGGTAGCTTGTATGGCTGACCCCCCACCTCGTTGATGTAGAAGCCGATGGGGAAGATGAGTGCCGCCATGCAGAACAGGATCACTGCAAGCAAAGAGAGAGAATGTTAAGCCAATTGTTTACCGTCACAGTGCCTAACCAACACTATTATTTATTTTGTTGACACCAATGACGTAGATGTCTATTAATTTGTTTACACAACCCATCTGCAGGCAAACACCATGTAAGATGAGTAAATAGGGTAAATCATCAACAGCACGGCTGGTATTATGCTGGTGCCACTAGCAAATGCAACCAACCCCTTCTGACGTCACACAGCTTAACTGTAGCCTATGCATAGTCCTTGATTTCCTCCAGGAATACATGCAGACATACATAAACCAGGCGATGCACAAACCACCTGCACGGACGACACACGACGCTCTGACCGAATTAGATTTTAGCGAGGCCATTAGAAAGATAATGGCTCCTTTCAGTGCTCTTCTTTAGGAGCAATTAATTCATGCTGCGCAGTGTGTGCTCCACGATCACATTGGGAGAAAGAGAGAGAGAGAGAGAGAGAAAGAGAGGGAGAGAGAGAGAGAGGGGTGCGTGTGCGTGTTTGAGAGTGAGACAGATGACCCAAAAGAGGGAGACAAGAAGAGAGAAAAAGTAAGTTGGCTTGGTAACAAACTGCGCCAACTAAACAGATTCAGAGACGCCCCGTTGCGGAGGCCATTTCATAATGTACTCAGCCGGAGAGGAGAAGCATCGCTTCAGACTGACATCCCAGATGTGCAGCACAGCGGCTATGGAGGACCAGGCTCAAGCAGATCACTGCCTGCCCACATCAACCGACGACAACGCACATTTATGGCCTCCATGTGCACGCGCAAACGCACACCCTCGCACCGCAGATGTCAGAGATAGGGATTATTCCAGTGCAAAATATAGTTCTAAACTAACAATTGTGTCTGGCCACTGAATTTTCACTTGAGGTCTATAAAGAGACATTCAGGGTAGTGGGGGTGAATGACCTTAAAAGGCCAATCCAATATGTCAACAACTAAATGGTTTAACCGTGAACCCGAGGGCCTGGAGGGTGTCTGCTTGGTTGAAGTGAGCTCACAATAATTGCAGGCATTCACGGGCGGAACGATTTCAGAGACTACCACTACCTAGTTCCAAACACCCAACATTTTGTACAGGAAAGCCAATCGTTGGCTGTGCTCGTTTTTTATATCTCAGCATGTGTCAAAACCATGAATCACTTTAATAGGACGTGATTTCCTTCCGTGAGCAATGGGTGGCTGCAGGTTTAGTTAACGAAGCCCGCCTCACTACATTTGAGACCAGACCATAACTCTTAGCATCCCTTCACTGGAACCAATTAGGGTTGTCCAACAGACGCTGTGAAGCATGAACCCTTTGAATTGAATACTTCCGACATCAAAGGCAATGAGGCTAGCAGCTTGTTGGGGCTGGCCCACGCCGTTTCAAGTTTCTCACACTAACCAGGTCAAGGGTGAAATCCTTAGAAATTGTTATCTTGCACCTTAATCCTAGCTATTAGCGTCATAGTTTGGCAGGCTAATTAACAAATTGAGCACTAATTAGAATAGCCCCCTTTATACATTTTTTGGTAGAGCTTTCGATTCCATCCACAATCAGCCGGGTACCCAGCTGTGTTGGAACAGGTCTCACTCTCTGACTCCAGTGAATTAGCTACGTGTTGATGGCTAGGCTAAATGGGAATTGGGGGGGGAAAAGTCTAAGTAAATCTAATCGAAAAGCTCTGCCAGCTTATTGCAGACAACACAATCGAAGGCTTACAGATAAAACCTTCAATTCAGAGGCAAGCCCCATCATCAGACTAATTTTCCATAAGCAACAAGTTGGGAATCAAAAGAGGTCTTATTCTGTCAAACTGGGGCAATGATTCACTCCCCTCTACAATACAGAGCCACACATAGCTTTGCATCCAACAAGTCCAAACCCACGCATGCTATTTTTTCCTGTCGAAGAATGTGCCGCTTTAGTTTCGAAGCTAATTTGGTGCCGGTTGAGCTGGCTTCCACTAGCCCTCACAGGCTAAACGTCTCGTTCTAGCATCAAGAGTGCTGTTGGTTAACCTGCCTGGGCCAGGCTGACACGAGCTAATATTTATGTCCCCCTGCCCTCCCTCCCTTCCCTCTCTCCCGCTGCTAAGACCAGGCGTTTATCTAGAGCCAGCAAGTGGCTCTTAGCTGTGCCAGCAAACGGAAACTAGTACTCTGAAGCCATAAATACCAGGCTGACTGTGTCTCTACACAGCTGTAAAAGATCGATTCATCCAGCTCGAATCCTTTGGAGTATGTGAAAACATGGAGGCCTATAGCTGATTAGCCAACTGCAGACCTACTTGGGGGGGGGGGCATGTCTCGATTTGGTTAAACCGTTTCACTTCTCTTTATCTAAGCATCCAGCATCCTATCCAGGTCTCCTGTCAGACACGATCACTCTGGGAACAGAGCGTTGAAGAAAGACCTGAGGGACCACTAGGGTACAGTGCAGGCTGCAGCAGCCAGAGGCGAGGGGGTAGCTGGTGTGTAACGTACTGGGGACAGAGGAGGGGGAGGAGGGCACCGGGTTAGTAGGTAGAGTACAGACAGGGGACAGAGGGGGGTCTGTGCTGGCTGTACAAAGCTGTCCATTCAGGTGGCAGTGGCCCGGGGCCAGATCCCCCTACCCACAGTCCCCCGGCCTTCCTCACCTGTTATCCCGGGATGAACCAGCGCCCTGGAGCAACTCCACGGACCTGACTCTGAAGTCCCTGCACTGCCTCTTTTCTCTGCCCCTAAACATCCACTACCTTTCACAGTGTACTTTCAGTCCCATTGCCTCTTCACGGAACACCAAATCGTCTTTCGTTGCACAACTTTTAGCCCCTAAAGGCCACCAAGCCCCCCTGTTAAAACCCCTGGGAGCAGCAGTGTTTATCAGCAACCCGGATAAGGACCTAGCAGAGTCAGCCTGGTCTAGCTCCTATCCCCCCCACAGTTCTTTACAATGTTTATTTTTCCTTTTTCCACGACCCCAGGCTACTGACTCTCAGATTACAAGTGATGGTTCTCTGCCTCTTCAGCCTGTGAATATCTCTCACCCATGGTTTCACACTGCCCAGCTTTCTGTATCTCGCTCCACATGACAGACACATACTACTGCTTACCAGAAAGTGGTACCTTTCAAACCGTTATGGAATATTTTTAATACGGAGTGCTATACTTTGATTTCCACATATCAGACCACTTACAACCAACAATCTATCAAGCCCAACAAAACAACTGTGGAAAATGGTGATGCTTGCTCTTCTGTTGCCATGGCAACCCCGTCACTTGCCTCACAGTGTGTGTCAAAGAGTGGTTCAATGTCTTACAAATTAGCCAGTGACTCAGATTTGTATTTAATGCATAAGTAGTACATGCATGCTCAAAAGAGTTGGAATTTGGGGATAGGATTAATCATTCAAATGGCTATCGAGAGCTGGCAAGAGCCACACCCCCGAAATAAAAAACCCAGAATAAAACCTGTATTACAGTTAGGATGGTCTTAGTGGACTTAATGGTAACCAGGCAATGGGAATTAACGAGCTTTGTCTGGTCAATTTATGGTTAGGCAAGAGTGGTATTGTACAGCATTGTGAAGCACAAACTCTCCATAATGATGCACGATAACACTCTGTTAACCCTGTACCAACCAATCCAAACACATCCACCCACACAGCCTTGGGAAACCAGCAGTCACAGCGCATGTTGAGTTTCTACTAGGAGACGAAAATATGTACAAAATTCTGCTGGAAAACAGGGCCATAAGTGTTGAGACTGAGAGACAAAAGAAACTGAGAGAAAAGGAAAGTGCCACAGATGCCACCCACACAGGCACTTAAGGGAGGTCCGCGTCTCAATCGATACGCCTTGGGGAAGTGGGGAGGGGTGCCGTCCGCGAGGAGTGTACAAAAAAGCCGCACAACACACAAAAGTTGCACCATCAACATGATGGTTATGCGAGCCTATTTCGAGGAGAACGAACCCTATCGACTGAGCAGGTTGGGTTCGCTCTGCTTCTATCGGAAACCACGGCAACCCTGAAAGGTTTGCTTAAGTGCAGGACTAAAAACCAATAACCCCCCCCCCACCCCCCGTTTTGCCTCTCCCCACTACCTCTCTCCCTACCCACGGTTCAGCAGAATGCCTCCAGCTGCTCAGAGATGCCTGCGACTCCAGGGTTAGAGAGGAGAGTTACTGCAGGGTTAGAGAGGCGAGTTACTGCAGGCTTAGAGAGGAGAGTTACTCCAGGGTAACAATGAAAAGAGGCAAAAAACCTGACAAAAAAAGAGAGACAGAGGACAGAGGTTTGCTTGAATGCAGATGAAATGCGTGCGGCGATCTCCCCACCAAATCTCAACGCCCGCTGCGCAAGGGATAAGCCCTGCTCCACCTACGTAGATCCATCTCTCAGCCAGTAGGTACTTACTCCCGGTGAAGGCGATCCAGCGGGCATACTTGGTAGCCTCGCGGCGCCAGTGGGAGGCCACCAGCAGGCCACAGGTCACCGTGAGGGAGATGATGCCCATGATGATGAAGAAGAGTGTGGTGACCCACTCGGGCGGCAGCCGCGGGGGGATGCAAGTCCGGTCCCGTCCGTGGATGGTCTGGCACTGCCGGACGAGACCCACCGTCAGGGCACCTTGTGCAGGAGGAGAGAGGGAACGTGTTACATAAGGAAAACACACAGATATAGTCAATCTACGCCTACACAGGCATTCCGTAACCATCACAGCACGCGCTTTGACTTACAACTATCAGATATTATTGCCACTCACTACGGTATGGAGAAAACATACACTCACTCAGGATGAACTTTGTCCTTTCCATCGCTACAACCTTACCGTAAGGATTTGCAGGAGAAATGGAGCCTAGCAACCCAGGGGGCCATACAGTGAGAAGCAGCCCTACACACTGTGCCAATTCCCCAGTAGACTCTAACAGACTCCAGGGAAAGGCATTGAAAGAGCCCTGAACCCAGAGCAAGCTGCTGAAACGGTGGCACCGCATATGACACAGACAGCTTCTTGATCCCACACACAGTGCAGCAGGCTTCAGACAACTGCGGTGCTAGAGCTCTAAAACAAAATGTGGTCCCCGAGGGTTGGAAAAAACAGTGAAGGGAAAAAGGTAGCGAGGAGGGGAGAAGGAGAGGACACGTGAAAGAGACAGAAATACAGTATGAGCAAACAATGAAGTGGTGCAGAGTTTTTGATTGAACCCAGGCTTCAAGGAGGGAAGGACTCTGGTGCAGCCCCACCATTGACACCAACGAATTAGAGATGGTGAGAGGCAGAGAGAGGAGATGGAGAAAGACATGTTGAAAAAGCTGCTTCAATCTGTCACTGACAAGCCTTTCTCTGCAGTCGACTGGACTGACTAATATCAGGGATGGAGATACACACGTACTGTGTCTTATTCCTTCCTGCATTAGGCTAATCACACATTGGTGCACGCACACACACACACGCACGCACACACACACGGCATTCAATTGTAAATGTGGCTTAGGGCTTTTCACATGATGTGTCAGTTCTTTCAGAAACAAGGCCTGTGACTATGATAAAATACAGATTTAAAAAGTTGGAGTAAGTTGGTCCTCATTAGAACTTTTGACGCTACTTGTTTTGCTTTACTACCTATCTTCGTTATTCTCATTTCACAACGTGAGTATTTCAAGTACCTCACTTTTTTAAAGGTTTTATGGTTTAGAACTTGGGAGACAATAGAGACATACAGTGCATTCAGAGAGTATTCAGACCACTTCACCTTTTCCAAATTTTGTTTCTTACAGCCTTAGTCTTAAATGGATCGTTATTTTTTTCCCACATCAATCTGTACACAAAACATTATTGTGGTTATGTGCATAAAGAATAATCGGGCCATATATCAATATTGAAAATGTTTTCCTTCCTAATATCAGTACTGGCCCCAAACACCCAGTATTGGTCAGGCCCTAGAACAGACAGAGAAGATGGTGGGTTCAACCACAGATGCATGAGACTCATGAGTCTCTCCACCAGACCATGAAGGACAGCATCGTAGGACAGAAACATGCCGGAGTGGTCCGATGAACAGGCACTTCATCCAGTACCCGGTAGCAGGGCCAATTCAATTAGTGTGGCCTTTTCATCTGGGATTTCTACCCGAGTAAGCAGAGTGGAGCCACATCACTCAAGACTTTCATGATCACAGGCCTTGGGAGCGATGGGTGCTGTACTCAGCGAAATAGAGAGAGCTAGGTGGCACAGGGGTCTTTCATACATTTAGAAGGTCATAGAGGGTTTCTATGAGTTTGAAGTGGACTCCTAGGTGAGCTAAACCTATGGGAGATGTCAGAGATCCTGAAAGAACCTGTGAGCTGGCTCTACGGCAGTCTCCACTAACATTGCAGTATGGACTTTGGAGGGCTGCCCAATAAAGACAATGAACAACTCTGCAGAATACGTATACACACATGCAGGCCTGCAGTTGCCTACACACGATATCTTTGTTTTTTGACTCCTGGGCACAAAGTTGGTACCTCAAGTTTTGTCCCAGACTAGGCTCTGTGGGAAACATATAGCAGGGTATTGAAGACATTGCTGACATGAGTGGGAGAATCACCAGCTCGAGGCTAGGGCGGATAGGCCTCCCATATCCCAGAGAAACTCGTCTAAAGGAAATCCTGTCCACTTTAGAACACCCAGCGAAAACACAGCCTCTGCAGTGACAGCCAAACACCGGCTCACAAACCTACCGAAACCGCACACACACAAACAATGTGTGCCCACGGCTTTAAGGAATGCCTCAGCATATTCTCGAAAGCAAAGATAACGCAGCCCCAAAAAAACACAAAATGGCGTTCTAGGGTGCCTGTTGTGAGCTACCGTCAAAAGTGAACCAAACGTGTCTGAAGCTTTGGAATGCCGTCGATGGCATCGGTCTGTGCCTTGTAGACAAGACAAAGCTGTGAAACGTTACATGGCCGTGAACGGAGAGCAGCCCTGTTTTAATGCCAGTGATATTTTCTGGTTAGACGGCTAATCAAAGGTTTAGTCACGGTGAAGAAAGATTGAGGTCACAGTTAAAGTGACTCACATGGCACCTGAATGGCCCACCAGAGCTTACTCCAAAACCTATTTCCGAAGTGGGACACATATTCCTGTCATAACCTTGACCCCGCTTGAGGACGGGAGGCCAGGGGAGGCAAAGTAACCAGAGGCCTGGGCTGGGAAGAGAACATTAGGCAGGGTTTGATCGCAGCGGTAATGGCCTTTTTTATGGCCCTTTCCTTAGGATCATCCAGCCTCCCGCTGCTTCACAGGCTCTCAGTGGAATTCCTGGCTTACAACAGGCAGGCACGCCACAGCCCTCACTGCTGGACATGACACTGATTAACAACACGCACACACACACTATAACTTGGTTATATGCCAACCTCCTCAAAATAGGCTTCACATAGTGTGCAAGCAGACACGGGTGATGTACAGGGGGTGGGGTGGGCACACACAGATTGGCGTAAACATAGTGGAGTTGTGTCTCGTTATCTCCCCGGCAAACCCACACAGACGTTTTGGGCACACTCTGCAAGACAACATCTGGATAAATAAACACGGGGTTGGAAAATTTAAAGTGTGAGCAATGGAGCGACGCCTCATTTCTGCCTGACGCGGGCCGGCACTGACGGGGGCACCGGGGGCATGGCAGGACCCTGCTGGACTGCAGGAAGGGGAGAAACCAGATAGAACGCACCGCCACCATGAGGAAACGCTGTGCTCTCACTTTCTGCGTTGTGAAATACACCATCGCTAGCTTTTTTGCGGTCCAAATCGTCTGCCCACTTCCTCCCACACGCACGCCACACATAAAGCTACACATCACTTAACAATAGTCTGCACCCCAGAATAGTTCTGCTTCCCACATCGCCAGGTCTCTGTGACTTCCTCCCACAAGCTCTCGAGTGCCCGCTCTCCATATTCCTTCAAAGGAGATTCTCCATCCTTTTCTCATCATACACAACGCAGGTCTTTTTGTGCCACCCGACACACCCCCCACCGCCTCTTGCCTCGGTGTCAATGAAAGGAAATGAGGGCTGCGTCTGCTCGTCCTGAGAATACCGATGCCATCGTTAGTGTGGCGGCGAGGTGTTGCTGCTGGTGAGCGCTGGATGGATGAGTCAAGGAGGCCTATGAACTCTGGTGGGCGGAAAACACGCAGCAGGAAGAGGCTGTTGGAAACAGCTGGGAGCTGCTAGAGGCTCAGAGCGTTTACTTACATCACAGGGGTGCTCAAACACGGCCATACACCCTCCAGAGTACATAAATAGTGACTAATCCAGGCAGACAAAAAAGCCTGCCACACAACATTTTGGAACCAGGATAACAAAACACATGCCCATAGAAACACACACACACACACGCACACACACACACACACACACACACACACACAGAACTGAGGAAGGAAACTGCACAGGACATTTAGCTACCGTAAAGGTAATTCCAGGTAACGCTTGATGACTCTTCAAAGGGTTAGGTCTGTCAAAGCAAAAAATAAATGTACTCCATCATTAGCAGCAAAAACAAGGTAAGACATAATCAGCCTCCAACTAAAAACCTTACTCGAGTGAAATTGCATTTGAAGGTGCTGTGCAGGAAAATGATAGCCAAGTAGTTTAGGAAAGCAATTTTCCCTCAGCACAGGCTTTAGAAGTAGCCCATCCATTATGCAGCCGGGGTGACCATGAGAGTACACTGCAGCTTAGGTTTGAAAACTATTAAGCGTCATGCATTGCAGAGCAGGACATATCCAAGAACCTCTACATAAGGCACTCATTGCAATAACCTTTAAAAAACATAGGCTACTACATACAACAAGGCAATTCTACCAGTCATTTCCACATGCCTTGTACGTTTTCGAGATCTAATTTTAGATGGCATGGTTTCATTTAAATTACATCAACAAAATCAATTTCCTGAATTGTTCTTCTGGGACTGTGCATGTTTCAGTCAGTAATGCGTCCCTCTTCTTGGACAGAGCACATTTACGTCAGTAAGACCAGGCATTTATTTCTGTCTCGTTTTAAACAACTGGTCTAAAAATCCAATGAACCATGCTCGGTGTCAGAGAGAAACAAGAAGTATCTTTAACATTGATGAATGGAGGAGATTGAAAGAGATAGGATGGTTAAGCAAGGCTACTTGCGCTTACGCATACATGAATCGTTTTCTACTCGCAGTGGTGGGTTTGGTGACAGGTTTCTCTTTTATCTCAAAATGTCACGACTCTCTGTCATCAACAGAAGGACTATGTGTTGGACATTCAATAGCCTTCAACAACTGTATTTGAACCACTCTGTAGGTCAAAGAGTTCAGTGATGGAATTGACTGCATGTTAGTAACAATGTTCAACTTTTAAAAGCAGAAATTGAATCCATATGCTGTGTGTATGATAACCTTATTTCTAAAAACGCTCTGTTTGAATTGTGACAGCAGGACTGCAGATGTAGGTCTGGAGGACAGTCCAAATATTGATTGACAGATTGCATGTGATTTGACAAGGATACTGCTGAGGCACAAATTACGCATATATCATAACCTAACCTAGGTTATGCATTACAGACATAGTGGTCTACAAGCATGTCTGTGTCTGGAGGCATGTGTTGGCCAAAGTGGGATCATGACATCAAGAGGGAAATGACATGAGGACAAATGACAATGGAAGCAGAATCTGAAGGTGGCCTCCCGTCTCCTCCCTGACACCACGGTAATAGGGGCTTTACGTCAAGAGCCCACACAGGAAATGAACCCGGCGTTCAGCGCATGGGGATGTCACACCAAGGTGATGGCTATGTCAAAGCATCACACTCCTCCTTTGGTGGCTGACGGGCTGGGGAATATCATTGGCGTTAGCTTTAAGTGTTCAATTTCCAGAGGAAGTTGAAAGAAAACGTGCAGAAAAATACTAATTCAACATGTTCTGGATACTTGTGAGGGTGAACCGCACATGGTGTAATTTTCAATCTTATTAGCCAAATATGCTTACAGAATATATCTTTTGGTAAACAAGTGAATAATTTGTATGTATTCATTAATCTAGGGTACACGCTTGCTTCTCCTCGCCTAGGACACACTGGACAGGTAATGTTTTGGTAGGAGTCTGCTCATCTGAAAACTGACTTCACTACTTCTTATGCTCAAAGCTTGCACGAAATAGCTATTAGGCATCACCAGTGAAAGAACGCGGAGATGGAATCCATATAGTGAAACATGTCTACCAGAGGGAATTCTGTGCAGCACTAACTAACTTGTTTTGGGCTTTTTGCTAACAAAGACAATGATGGCAAATTTCAGGTTTGTGCACTTGTGCCGTACTGTGTTATTACTACCCGGATCATCACAACAAACATAATCAAGGGCATAGTGTTTCTGCTATAAATAAGGACCACCTGAAATAAGCACTTTTCCAAAATTGTGGTGCATTTTGTGCCATTATTGGTTGTAATATCACAGATAGTAATATCTATGGTAATTGCTGCATAGAAAAACACTGTAGTGGAGAACTATCCAACAACAACCCCCAAAACACAGTACCCCTCACTTCTGACTACCTCAAAGACCCAATGGTGAGAAAACGAGGTGGGGCTTGTGTTCTTGGACTAACTTTCCGTGTTGTAAAAACATCTCACGAAAGTCCACTAACATTTAAAACAGCAGTGACAGAGAAATCACAGAGAGGTGCAAAAGCAAATACAAAAACATAGGTATTGTCTTTTCAGTCCTACCCTGATACAACATGAAAACCTTTAACCTAATAAAAAAGGCAGGTTATACAATGGGATTATTGGGAATTTGGGAAGGCCTATATAGGCAAGATTAGGTCGACAGGAGCAGTTAATTCATTCAAGTCATTCATTCAATGTTCTGTGGTGCAGCCTACAGTACCCATAGTGGAATCCTTTTGAGTTCTACTGATCATTGTGGGTGCAAACTATGAACTTTCAAACAGTCTGAATGCATGCCTTATTGAGTTGAAAGAATATCATGGCATGGCAGGAGTACTGATAGTGCGGACACAACAAACACCAATAGAGGCTGTCCTTGCGTTCTGTGTCGTCATTGGTGGATGAACCCTCCCTGACCCAGTTACTAAGTTGTCATCATGCAGAGGGAACAAAGAAGAGCAGCTGTCTATCAACGGTGTGGAAGGTTTGGTGTCTGACGCTGAAAAGACCAACTGCCAACTGAGTGAATTTGTGTGTGGGCCCAGCGGGGAGCCTGTCCACCGCTTTTTAAAGACCACCCCATGCCGACTGGCCCTGGAGCACATGGAGACCGATCTATCTGCAACATAAACAACCAGAGAACTGGGTGTAGCTCATCTACAAAACTATATATAAAGGGCTGGGGGGAAACAACTTGGGCATCACATCCTTTACAAAAGGCCCTTTGAAATAATGCATTGCTTGTGATATTCGAAAGTCTTTTTTATGGAATAACTAAACCCTGTAACAATGAATGTCGTCTATTGGTGAATACTGTTTTATTAAATCCATATCTGTAATTTGGGCCCACAAACAGTAACAGGGCAATAGATGCCACTGCAGATAAAAAAAAACTTGTTAACAAGAGGGTGGATCGTCTCTTTGCATCATCTGACTAAAATGCATATTACAAGTTCGTAAAATACTAGGCTGGAGGGCTATGATTTAAGACAATTGTTTTATTGATAATAACAGCTGAAACCTAAAAAAGTTTCAATCAAGACAGCAAATGTGAAAACTGCTAAGTTATTCTTCAATTACCTGCTGATTCACCAGTGTTTATCCAGTCTGGGTTCGCAATACTGGCAATTGCAAAGATATCCGCTGCCAGAAAGAGGCACCCTGATATGATAGTTAATTTATCCATATTTTTTTTTATCAACCCTGGGTGCTTTGTGGTGAAGGAGGAAATAATTGTGGCGTGAAGGTCCAGGTGTGTCTGTAGCTGAAACGAGCAACACTGCTACTGGTTTTAGGTATCCGGTAAGTTATCAATCTAGGATAACCTGCTCCTCTTCAAAAAATACAAATGCTGAGGTATTGTCTTGCATTCTGTCCACGCGCTGCATTAACAAAGCCTCCGTTAACAAAACTTCAGCTGAATTGAATGCGAAGTGAGATGCACATTTCAAAGATAATTTATTTTTGCCCGAATCCTCCTCCGATAAAGCAAGAGGAGCTCACGCAAAGTCAGGGCCCAAGACTCCAGCGGCTTGTGTTCTCGCTCGGATCCGCTCAGTAGCAGCAGCAGCAGCAGCATTTGGTAACTGCGGCTAGCAGGATAGCTGCCTAGCTAACTGGCTATTTTGTAAATTCGATGTTGGTGTGCCGAACAGCGGGCCAAAGCGGGCTTGATGCCCGAAATACCATTTGCATTGGCATCTTATCGACAACGGTCCGACAAGAGTTTCAGAATAATCAAACAGTTCTAACCCTATCATTACAGTATCCTTGTTTTAGCCAAGGTCCGACGTTGTCCGTCAGGAAAATGAGAACCCATCCTCTCCTCTTTCTTATTAATGCCCCCTTTCTCTCCGCTGGAATAGCATCTGTAGTCCGCTATTCAGCAATAGTTTGGCACCACGGGAAAGAATTAGCTGGTCTAAGGCTCGAAACTAGTAATGGACCTGCAATACCTAGCTAATACTGTATTTTTTTTTAACCTGCACTAAAAACAAAATGTTATTCACAACAGCCCACCAGCTTGCCCCTCTTTCTTCCAAACCAAATGACATCAAGTGAATACCCCCACGCAGACACAACAGTTCTCACGCACTCGCGTTTAGGGGGCATTCGTTCTCGTCTCGCGATATTCTCAGTGTCTGAAGGGGGTCGATTAGGTAGAGGCAGAGCCATGTAGAAGGCGAGAAGGGGTAAGATTAAAAAAAACACTATGAAAAGGGCTAAAGTTCCCCTAGAAATAGATTATTTGCTAAACAAATTAATCATTTGTATGTTGAGGGCATTTTCTTAACCTATTTGCACCCTCCATAGCTTTCCAAATTTCCACAGAATGCTAGGATGTAAAATAAAAATATTATTGCAATAAAACAACGTAACCACTTAAATGTTTAAATTAAAACATTGTAGCATTTCTAACTTGTGAATACCTTCTTCAGAAAAAAATACAGTTAAATCAATGCTATTTACTTTTTTCCTTGGCAGGTTGACAGCATGACAGATATAGCACTTGCTTGTCAGCTCTTCCCGTTTTTTTATAACCACTACAAACAAAGCAATCAGCAGAAAGTAACCGGATTCTGCTTTGTGAGGGGAGTGGCAGTCTCCTACGCTTATAGCAATTCTCAGAGCTCCACTAACAAGTCCACAGCAACTTTCTTGATCTTCCTGACCCCAACGGAATCAATTTGACATTTTCAAACTGTGGACTTAAGTGATAAGGTCATGCAGAAACACTACAGACATTATATTTGTATGACATAAAAAGCTGGACAAAGAATACACATGATATGGATGTAATAGACATATGTATACAATTATCAGGATTCTTTGTTATGAATTGCAGCTGGCAGTTTTAGCAGACCTATGTGACAATGTGTGTGGCTTGCTGCACAATGCAACAGAAGTTCATACTTGTTTGCCTGATTTGTTCTAACGACAATTTTTGTCACGCCGATTAATAACTGAAAAGCGTCTATTTGTTAATTGATTACTCATGGAATGGTCATTGTGTCAGGAAAGACCAATCAAATCAGAGTTTTACATGGGAAGGGAAGGGAGTATGCGCACAATAACATGCCAATAGAGTTTTAGTGCCCCCTACTGGAAATTACAGAGTATCGTTTGAAGCGCAAAACACACTTAAAGGAATAGTTCACCAATTTTCTTAAACAATTTATGTTTAGGCTGAATTAAGTAAGTATATTGAGCAAGTTCGGGTCATTGGATCAATGTAAGTTAAATTCACGTATTTATCCGACTACTGGCATTTAAATGGTTAATTCATTGTACACCACAATGCTCATAGATCATTGCGGAATCAAACTTGGAACCAGCACAGCTCTCTCTCCCCTTGGCTGAAAATGGGCGTAGTTTAAAAATTCTGAAAGTGCCCCCAATGACGCAATACAAAGTCATTTTCTCAACTCCTTTGACATCCTGCTGTTTGATTGTGAAATGCTAAATGAGATACAATGTTTAAAATACAACATTGGTATCTGATGAAAAACATATACATATCAAATGGGTATTGCTTTAACCTGCAAAAGTAAACACTAAGTGACAACCTTTTGTCATTACTGTAGATATAGCTTTTAATGAATTTACATCAGATATACAGTGAAACTGACAAAACCAACGCATTATCAATCCTCCTATTTCCTGTGCGTATACATGATTGCGGGGCAAACTATAAATGATTGGTGAGAACAAAGGGGATTATCATTTGTTGTTGGAAATCATGGGATCATGGACCAAGTTTTCTTTCTCCTTGATAAGCAGCCAGGCATACCCAGCCCAGGTTATAATGTTAAATAAATGTGTGTCGCTGCTTTTTTGTGGTTTCATACTTCATCCAAGAAGGGCGTGTTGATGAGGTGACCAGTAGCTGCCATAGATCTTTTGCTATCCACAAACTTTTTTGCAGCCTGAAAATAAAAAGAAATGACTGGTTACCTAGACATATAATCAATAATCAACACACATCTTCCTTTAGCGTCAAAGACTTAATGACTTTCCAGGTCAATTCTCTCAAATCCAATGAACCAGCACATACAATTTTGTGGCATTGATTTGGGTTGGACACCATACAGAATACATACGTAATAAAATATTGAATCAACTGAATGTGGGTGGTTTTGAGACTTTAAAAGCCCAAGTCATGAAGCTACATACAATATTTGAGCAGCAGAGGGCATAGGCTACTGTTCATTTATATCTAGAGGCAAAATATACAACTGTAAATACAAGGACTTTCGCCCCCCAATGTCCAAATTCAATAACTTTTTTTATTAAGATTTATTTCAAATGTAGAAACTTTCAGGGATGTATTTTGTAAATTTTCACATGTACTCACATTGACAACATCTGCATGGGAGACGGTATCAATGCCCTGGACAATGGTGTCCGGTGCCTGGTAAGCTCCGTTGGTCAGGGCCTGGGAGCCGATCTCCTCCAGCAGACCCTCAGAGCTCTCCATGGACATCAGGTACTCGCTTTTCACCTGGGTTCTACAGACACCAGGCGAATGCATACAGGTCAATGGTTGGTGGAAAACTACAGGTATGGAAAACACCTTTTTTGATTGACGCCCAGTGAACTCACTTTGCTCTGGTAACGTCCTCCTCGGACACGTTTCCGTCGGCAACATCCCTCACCTGGGCGATGGCCGCTTTGATCACCTAAGCAAAGGTGAAGAGCCAGTGTGACTGCAGTTGACTCAAAGTTCTCATTAACAGGATATTGTTCTCCAATGTACAGTAGTAGCGCGATGCTAACCACTCACCTCTCCTGCAGAGTCTGCTTGAGAGATGGTGTAGACTCCAAACAGACCGGAATCAGAGTATGTTGCATTGAAAGCTGTTGCCTGACAAAGAACAAGAGGGAAAGCAAGAATAATTTCAGATTATACAAGAAAATTGCTAATCTATTCACTGATCAGCGAATTACTCTTAAAATCCTCTTAAGAATAGTCAGATGTTTGTGGTGCAAGTGGACCAGTTCAGAATATGGCTAGGCTTGGGCCATATAGAGGCAGTGACTGCTCACATCAAAGGGCTGTGAGGTAGCGTTGGCAATGCCCTGGCTCAGCTTGCTGGTGATGTTGGAGCCTCTCTTGACGTGTGGGCCGGCTCCCAGGACCCTCTGCAGCACGCTGAAGGCGTTGGCCTCCGCCGTACCCGTCAGGCCGCCCTCACTGGCCACCAGTGCATGAACCAGACTGTCGTTATTCTGCACCCGCAGCTCCCCTACGTGGACAAAACACAGAGGACTTCCCATTAAATACAAAACGTAATGGGAAATGACACAAATGCACCAGAAGAATGATTGATGATGGCACACAAGCTAATGAACGTAACAAATGGCTTTGGCGCTGTGGCCGGGAAAATGAGATGCTCTTACCTCCCCTGTACAGGGCCTTGGCAGCTGGCGCTCCAGACCCACTGCGCACATCCATCCGCTCCCCAACCTGCCTCAGTACAGAGTGCTTCATGCCTGGAGGAAAGAGTACCCAACAGTCCTGTTACATTGGCATAGGACAAGAGTTTCGACACACAAAGCAGTCAATGTAGCTGGTGTCTCGTCAAAGTGCCACACATAAGGGTACGTGCTTATCCGCAGACTATGTTCCCTACATTCCGCATACACTCGCTTGTGAAGTCACATGGGTCAGATACAGAGACACAGTCACCTCTACCCCACACAGAGACATTTAAAGTCAGCCTGTTGGAGGTTGAGTGAAACTTAAATTCATGCACACATTAAAATATACAGTACTGAGAGCTGTGGATAGCCTTTATTTACACTGAACAAAGTCATACAGTGACAGACAAGCCTCTTACCTATTCCTACAAGGGCCATTCTGGCACTGGTGAAGTGGTTTTCAACAAAGGACTGGAGCTACAAAGAGAGAGAGAGAGGAAGTAGGAAATTAAGATAGAATAAGTAACATGGTACAAACACGGACTGGCAATACACTCTCCCTACAGCATAATTTGAAATGAGATGCTTCCGACCTACTCAAATATCACAGGCATTCACTATCGTTTCCATATTCAAAGGAGAAAGTGATTGAGTGAATGTGTAATAGCTACTCCCCAGGCCCATAGCATTGTAGACCTACTCACTATAAACGGGCTTACCTGTTCACTAGAGACATGGCCGACCATGTAGTCGGGGCAGTACAGGGAGTTAGACAGGGCATTTTTATAAGCTGTTTCATGCAACTTCTCTATGACACCTGCAGAAAAAACGGAATTTAAGACCCTGTTGGGTATGAAAAAGAAACATGTTGCCGTTGCGATCAATAACTCAACGGCATTTTCAACACTGTACAGTGGATTGGATATATAGCTTAGAGAGAGAGAGCGACATTGTAGAATCTCTGCTTACCTATCTGTGGGCATTGTGCAGCTAGGGCCTTGTCTATTTTCACCCTGGAGGTCAGGTCGTCCACTTCCCATGGCCGGAACTCTTGACCTGTGGTCACGTTCATTAGGAACTCCAACACCAAATCTCTGAGCACATAAAAAAACACATGGTCAGCACAAAATGTCTGGTTTTCATGATACAACATTTATCGCAGAAAGGCTACGAGGTAAACCTTGATGAGAGGGGAAGTGACGTGTTGTGGGGAGCTGGAATACAAATCTTAAAATCAAATTATGTTCACTCTGTTACTTCCCAGATCCATTCATTCACCAAAAACAGGTTAGGGCTGGATGATAGGTAAGTGCACATTGAAATAAGCTGAAAAGTGTTTCTATAAAAAAGGGCTGGCCCTAACTAAACCAAAATATAGTTTGGGGTTCACATCTCACTTAAAGGTTGATCCAACAGCAATACATACATGTGATCTCTCAAACAGTCCACCGTGTAGACCATGGTCTCCCTTGATGACACCACACTGCAAACAGAGTTGGGGAAAGGGTATCCTGGGTCAATGCCACATCAAGACACATTGGATATTTATAGCAAAGCAGGCTGGGGAATTATGTGGGTGTGTGTGTGTGTGTGTGTTTGTTTGTTTGTGTATGTATGAGCATCGGGGGGTGGTAGACTGAACTGACCTCAAACTGCCCCCCACTGCTTCCACACCACGACAAATCCTAAAGGCGGACGCACCTTTGGTAGTCTGCAAACAATAACAGCCATCATTCATCAGTGTGACCCCAAACAATGTACAACCAACACGTGATATGGATGTGTGAAGGGCAACCGATGGGTTCATACAAACAAGGTCATGAGGGGGATTAATCTGATCACAAATGTATGAGAGTGAGACGCTACCTAATGACCCTTTCACAAGTACATGCTTCAAGTTCAAAGATTCAGCTCATCTTACCAGGTTGGCTGCCAACCGCAGCACATGAGAGACACCCTGGGTCTCCACAGTCTCAAATCGGCTACCGGCTTTCACAAACACACTGACACTGGACACAGGGGAGTAGTTCTCCAAAGACGCTACCACCAGACCATTTGGCAACTTTGACACCTAATGTTGTAAACAAGGGAACGTGACGTTAACAAAACACACCTTGAACGCTGCCCATTTACAGAATTACAGCAGAACATCACATTTTAATATGACAAAATCATTCACTTCTAGCTACTTAAGGAAGCCCATACCTGGACACTTTGGGGAAGGAGAGGGGCCGGAGCGGCAGCCTTGCGACCTGGTGTGGGGTCGCCATAGGGTTCTGTCAAAGCATTACTCCTCCTGGCAGCAGCATAGCATCGTTTCTAGTAACAAGAGAAATAAACAGTCAACCAACCAACCTACAAATTTAATTTAAAAAAAAGGTATGACATCAGTGACTCTTAAGGAAAGATATCAAACGGGCTCCTTGATCAAGTTTCTTATCAAGTTCAGAACAGAACATAGAGGCCCTAACTGAGACTAGGTATCTCGACAAATAGATGCCACGTCAGACTATAACTAGCTGTCTAAACTTAGAGATTTAGGCACTGAGAACTTATGCAGCCCTAAGGTTTAACATCTTTAATCAGTGTCCAATTCGCTAAATTGTCACCACCGAACACAGTCAGTGCTGCCAGTGTTAATCAAATACAAATAGTTAAAACATACTCAGCACAAACAAGTAACATATCAACAGTATAACTGACCAGAAACACCACTTGAGTATATGTTACCAGGATCCCTCAGCATTTACCATTTATTTACAAATGATATTGATGAACTGAAATGAACTTAAATGACCTTCATAGGTTGAATGCGGGGCTAACTAGCTAAGCTGGCTGGCGTTACTTGTCAAAGCTGAATGTTATCTACTACATTAACCAATCCACTGCAGTTCTTTAGCCGATCATCTAGCAATATTTTTGCAAGGCCTGGCACCAACATGTTGAAAGATTCGCGGTGACTCCAAACACACGCAATTTGGAACGCTTGCTAACATTAACTAGCCCTGGCTATCAAGTTCAGTTAGCTAGTTAGCTAGAAAAGCAGCCGGCTTTAGGAGGGGCTATGATATTATGCCCTTTTAAGGAAATAATCAATCACAAATTACACCAAACGTAACTAGCCACATAGTACAAACATACTGGCATGCACAACACTTAACTTGGACGTACAGAGAGATGGTTCAAGGATCTTATTCCTTTCATGACTCCTGCCTCTCTCCTTCACTTAGCCACTGAAAAATATGGCGGCTCTGACGTCACTATGCGATCCCATAGTATGGGGTCATTCTTGTAGCAAAACTATTTGCAAATACGTGTGGAGGGAGAGTTGTGTACCTGTATCTCAATCCGTGCGTCGTAATCAGGTTTGTAAGTGTATAAAAAAGATCCGTCTATATTCAGATTTGCAAGTGTATAGAGAGTTGTACATGTGTAGAGAAATCTGTGAATGCGTGCATAGATCTGTAAATGTGTAGACAAATCTGTAAATACGTATGTGGATATTAATAGCTAAAAGTCTAAGTATTTTGCTTGCGAGAGCTGAAAATACAGACAAGCATAAATTACAACTCACGCGGGCCTCTCAATTGGATGTTTTTACACGTGACTTTTGCTGCACTTCTGCCTTTGCAGAAATCTGTATTTTCGAGATCTGTGTATTGAATCGCTTGTATCATTAGTTATTTGCTGACAGTGTATCAATCCATGTACTGGAGTGGCAACATACAGCCTCCATACTGGGATCGTCTGGACAGAGCTATCCCAGCACGTCTGACCTACCATAGTGCTACCATGCCCCTGTGGAAAAGATGTATTTACCACTCAGTTTATTGGATCTCCTTAGATGTAGCCCTGATCCACCAGCCACTGCGCAATCATTATATTGAATGCTTATACAATTTTATTTAAAATGAAATGTGCCCTATTTTAAAAAGTTTTGTTTTGACTCTTTATTTGGGACTTCAACCATTTAGATAAACCACCGACACAAACATTTAAGTGTTCTATGTCAGTGTAAAAGTGTGTTTCACTATATATCAATATATAATTTAATCTTAAAATCTGAAGGTTTCCATTCTCAATATAATTGTGACTGCTCCATTAAAGCTGTTGCCCCTTAGGGTCTTGATGAGGAACCTGACAGGAGGCTATGGGTGACTGAGTGCCTCCATGGTGGGTCTGAAATAAAAGTGAACACGTTAACGGTGAACCGCCACCCTGCATGCGGTGGCCTAGGGTGAGGATCTGCCATTGTGTAGGGGTATAAGCTAGAGAGAGCATTAACTGACAAGTGCTTTAGAGACATTTATTGTAGAATATACAGCAGACTACATACAAAAATACTATGCTATCAAGAGGCTCATAGATTGAAGGAATGTCTCACAGTTCATATACATGGAAGCTGTACGAACGTATACCTTTGATTGCCTTTAGTGTGAAATGTTGTTCTAGAGGAAAAGGATCGCTTATGCATGTGTTAGCGCTTGTTCAACAGAAACCTATATTTTCCTTTCTTGTTAACGGAATAAAGGAATAAATACATGTGCTTTTATAGATTGCAATGTTGTGAGCAACAACATTTTGTGGGCGGTAAAGTGCTGTTTTACAAAGCCCATCCACATGGTTAACTGCATGTTACTTAAGGCGCATCATTTAGTCTTTTTTTTTTTTTTTTTTTTTTTTTGCTGTTTTCTGAATGTACAAGATGTTTGTACAATTTGAGACTAACACAAGTACAAAACACCATTTGGTTTCATATGTACTATGAATTATCTAGATTTACTGAATTGTTTGATCCATTGATCCACCTTTTTTTTGTTTCTTTTCTTCCCTGAAGGCACTGCATACACATGCTACACACCATCTAACCTCATGTTTTACACAAGCTACATTTTGGAAAAACAGCATTACATTTTCTTCATCTAAAGTATATTCATTTGCATCTGGCTCAAATATAGATATTTATATATGGGTTGAAGGCTCTTTGCCTGCAAATGGGCTGTCTTTTGTATGTGTCCCAAACATGTTAAGAGCTGTGTAGGCAGAGAGGAACTGCCTTATCCTAGCACTTACATTCAAAGCTTTTCAACACAGTCTTTTATATTATGTACCAGCACTGCTCTTTGAATATTTCACTGTAGAATATTGATAATTCAAAACCTTTATTTTGGTTAACTTGAGAGACAGCAACTGTGTATTGCTGTTTTTAGTACTTACACTGGAGTAGCATATGCTGTTAATTTGAAGTAACGGTAAATTGTAGGTCACTTAACAACATCTACAGCAACATTTGAGATTAAAACAACTAAATCAGTAGTGTTGGGATTGTTCCTAGTGAAAAGCTCTTTTGTCATTGCTACTCCCACAACAAGTAGTACAAACACTGATTTAATGAGGGACCAGCTCCTCAAAAGCAGAAAGCTGTTTCATCTGTTCCACTTGCATAGAGTGCCTTCTTATTAGTTTCTTCTTGGATTTGATGCATCCTCTCTTTGGTGATGTTGGTGCTACCGGAGCAATTGATCTAATGTTAGTTGCCAGAGGGGAGGAGGGCTTGCTACTGACCCCAATGTCAGGGATGGGAGGGTTAGGGTTAATGTTCAAAGGAGGCAAGTGGCCTGGCCGGGTATGGGAGATGTAGTCCAACAGTAGTGTTCCTGAGCCTCGTCTCTCCAGGAGGCCTGGGGCGCGCCGGCGTGCCGTACAGGGGGAGGAGGTGCTGGCGTTGCTGTCGAGGGACTCCCTGGAGCTGGTAAGCATGGCCAGGGGAGATGTGTTCAGTTTTCTCCGCTCCAGAGGCACCTTGGGAGAGTCCAACATGCCAGAGTCTGAGTAGAGCTGGGAGTCCGAGTCGTAGTGGTCGTTTCCCAGCCGTCTCCTGTGAACTGTGTCCCTCAGGGTAGCTGGCCCACTGGAGGTGCTGTCTTGCTCAGTGGGGACGGTGCTGCGCCGAGCCGGTGGCTGGTGCTGGTTCAGAGACCTCTCGTATGACGTCTTGGAGGTTGGCGGGACAGAAAAGGACGTGGACATTTTACAGGGCTGCTCACCTACCGGCGGGAAAAAATTGTCCTTGCCGTCCACACTGTTTTGTCTCGACAGGGTGGACCGCTTGGAGAGAGACAGTCCGTTGGCGCACGAGGCCAAGTCCTCCTCCGTTGTGTCTCTCTTGCTTTCTTCGAGGGCTGCCGCTGCAGCCGCGTTGGCCGCCAGTACAGAGGGAGCGATGAGCCCCCAAGGCTCAGACTGCAAGCGCTTCAGCTGGGGCAGCCGGGCTCGCTTAGGATTGGCAGCCCGCCGGGTTGGAGAACTGGGCCCGTTGGGCAGCTTGGGTGTCGTGCTCATGGCGGTTTTTAACTTGGTCTGGAAACTGAAGACTGTGTTCGGCTGGTCAGCTTGGTCTGATGTGGGTGAGGCGCTCAGGTTAATTTCAGAAGGAGAGGTGCAGAACGTTGGGGATGACCTCTCATCCAGCTCCGGTGAAGGGGGCACATTTAGGTACTGTTTTGTGGTTTTGGTGCCACATGGCAACTTATCTGTGGTGATGATGATGACCTCTTTGCCCTTGGCTTTGCAGGCATCTAGGAGCAGTTTGAGGGTCTCTTTATCATCGGCATTGATGGCGTAAACCAGGGCCGATGCCCCACTCCTGTCCTCCAGGCTAGGATCAGCCCCATTGGTCAGCAGGTTGGACACAACCTCATGTCCTGCCCTCTGGATGCAGCCATGCATCAGGGCCGTCTTACCTGTCTTGTCCTGGATGTTGGGGTCAGCCTTGTTGTCTAGCAGGTACTTGACCAGCTTGGCCTTGCTCACGCTCTGGGGGTCGCTGTGTCGGGACATGCAGGCCACCATCAGGGGTGTCTCGCCTCGTTCGTTGCTCTCGTTGATGTAAGCGCCCCCCTCCAGCAGGAGTCTGGTGAGTCTCAGGCGTCGGAGCCACACCGCCTTTAGGAGTGAGTTCCCATCTGTCCGCAGCTCCAGTATGTCAGCCATGGCCTAGGTTATTTTTGTGCTCTCCCTCACAACCTGCCGCCCTAAAAACAAATCACCAGAGTATTTGAACAGATATACTGCATATACCATATTATTCAATACACATTGTGCATATCTTCTCATTCATTTATCTTTACGTTTTGGGGTTTTTCAGTATTTGAACATTGTCACCAGCAGATGGCACCCTGTGTCTAGTTTGGGGTTATGGAAGCCATAACAAAGTTTCCCAAAATTATTATTGGTCAATGATAGATAAGATAATGGTGAGTGTTTGGAAAGATTTCTTGATCTGTAATGTAGGCCTACAATGAAAACACAGTTAGGCATTGGCCTAATCAATTTCCATATCCTATGGAATTTATAGGGACTGTTGTAAAGGCATGACAATTCGTCTAAAACATATTTAGGATGTACTCAATCGAAATACATTTTTAAAAATGGCTGTATATTGAATCGTTAAAATGTCATGTACAGGCTAGCTAGCCAAAAGAAAGACAAAGATCACCAACATCATGTTATCGTTTTTATTGCAATTGGTGGACATCCAAAAAACTATTGTAAAGTTTAAAAATTTGAGAGAATTGTGATTAATTAAACTATGCTGTCTGCCTTAACACGTTACGTTGTCATTGGGTATGTATCTACTTATGCTAAAAATAAAATGATCACTGCGCTTGGGTACGTTAGTCGCTGTCCATGGTGCTCATTTTTTTGTGAACTTGCCAGAGACGCACTCCGTTTATGATACGGTTCTTTTTTGTAATCTTAGATTGTTATGAACAAGACAAGCAAAAACGTCAACCAAAATCTTAATATCACAAATACGCGTGTTTTATCCAATTATAGACACAATCCATATTTCATTGACTGTTTGTATTAAGTGAAGGATATGCAGTCGGCTAATTGCTTCTAAAAGTGCAGTTTTAAAATTTAAGGAACCATATCATTTTTCATATCATATATAGATAGATAGATAGATATAGCCTAATATTACTTTGGAATGTGCATATTCGAAATAGTGCAACAGTTCCCCACATCAGGCTGTCTTACCTGCTCAGTGGAAAAATCTTTCATGTTCTGTTGTACCCCTTGTCTTGTAATTGAGGTTTGAAAATGTAAAGTTTGCGGCTCAATTTTTTTCTTGTGTTAGTCCCTTGCCTGTAATCAAAGAAGCTGCAACAGATCTTTTCTAGTTCTGCCTCAGTTTTTCCAGTAGCACTCTGGCACCATATGAGCTACCTCGTTTTTGTTATGGAAACACGCTCTACATCAGTCCAATGGGCAACATTCCTTTTACTGCGCACTCAAGAATCACAACCTCAAGACGCCGAGGTTATAAATAACTTCCTCTTTTTTTGCATGGTGAATGAAACGTGTATTTTCTTGACGTCAGAGGCGACCAAAAATACATTGCGTCTGCAGAACACAAACAAACCCAAATGAAGTATATATGTAACTATTTTTAAAGATATGACAACAAAATACAAGCCAAAGAAATGTTGAGGGGAGGCAATTCATGATTTTTTTGGCTATTATGTATTTTCTATTTGCCATGTTTACAGACCTTTAAAATGTTTGTCATGCCTTTTTTGTGTGCCCATATGCATTATTTCAGAAGTTTTAGACAATCTGTGATAAACATTGATTTATTTTTAATTTTCTACAGCCACACAAACCTTATCTATTGAGTGTGATCAAATTATAATATAAACAGTCATTTGTAATCATTAATGTGATTATTGAAGATGTTTAGTTGAATTGATACATTTGTATTTATTATGATGGATTATTTCATTCATTTCGAACAAATAAATTAGCACATCATTTGCTTGCATTAATATTAGAGGGGGGCTTTAATATGCTCATTCAGGAATGCCTTAGCTAAATGTGTAGCTAGCTGATCATTACCAATGACAGGGGGACCAATGAGCTCATGTATATGTTCCACATTTCTATGCTAAGTATCACAATTTATCAAGTTTTTTATTATTATTATCTAATAATTGATCTATTGAAACTATTGAAAAGTTCAGTCTCATAATAAGTGAGTATGTTTACCACACAATTAAAGAGGCCATAACTTGTTCCAGCCATCACTTCTATGAAGCCTAATAGGGACATGTCTATTTTTAGGTTGCTATGAGACAGCAGAGAAGCAGTTTCTGATGAGAGTGCTGATATACGCTTCCCTGCAAGGAACAGGTAATAACAGAAATAACGTTGCATCAAGAAAGAGAGGAACATGTTACCCAAATATTTTTGGATGACGTTTTTCTTTTGCTCTATGAAGCCCAAAGCTCATTTTATCACTGGTCCTGTTACCTGAACGCCTTGTCCCCTGAGACCTACTAAACGAATTTATAACCCACCCAAACATATACTGGGATGTTTCGTTCAGCCGTCAATGAAGGATGGGACTTGGTCCCCAGCGATTGCCTCTCACGCTCTTGGGTGATGTTGTTGTTTACCAGACAGAAAGAGAAAAGGTAGTTTAAGAAAACAGTGGGGAGTCTCCTATTTCCCAGAAAGTGTTCAATCTGCACTCAAGAGTCAATGTCCCTCTAAAGGTTCTGTGTTTGAATATACCAAACTGGTCCTCATGCAAAGACCCCATTAGCACGGTAGAGGTACGTTGTGTCTTTTGAATGATGACTGGAGAAGTAAAAGCAGGGTAACACGTTGAGGAGCACAGCCCATTTGATGAGGGTTGTCAGGCAACAAGAAAGATCCCAGTGGGTGGAAAGAAGGTTGCTCTAAGAAATGTATTGTATTTAAATCCAAATCTGGGATGCTAACAAGCTGCTTATCAGTTATCACATGTATAAACGACCGGAGGGACAAGAAAACACAATTATATATATATAGAAAAATTAATTAACCATGTAGTGCAGTTCATCTCACAAACTTGTGCTTTCTGGTGAGGATTAAAGCATGGGAATAATAGGGTAACTGGAAGAAATGAATTCTGTAACAGGGCACTCGTCTGGGAGCCTTGCCTAGTGCTTAATATGGTGCTTCCTTCCAGAGAGAGTTTAGGGAGCAGGGTTGAGGATGCAGGGCAAAGCCATATCCCCAAGCTTACTGGTTGAGGCACGTTCATTAACAGGGAAACTACAGGGACGTCAGCAGTCTTCATATGATCTTTGCCCCAGTGCTGCTGTCGTCGGCAGCATATTACTGCGGGAAATAAATAATTAAAGTCAAGAGAATAAGCTCTGTCACCCATGGGAGCAGTTTCCATTTTCAGATATCTTACATCGCACCTGCTGCTCTGTCTCCTTCTAAATATAACAATTTCTTCTCTCTGCTCCATGCTTTTATTCAACAAGCTAAAGTCGCTTTGGGTTTAGATCATAGGCTAGCTTGGAAAATGTAAAGCATTAGGCATGTAAGTACAACAACAATTTTACTAAGAAGTCATCCCTAAATAATATGTTTTTATAAGGATACTTTTGAAACCATCTACATATCATTGGAATGAGGTCATGTTAAAATAACAAAACCTGGTTAAGTTGTAATATTTCTGACCACTGGCATGTTGTCTTATCCAATGCAGATTTTACTTTGGCTTGTCCTATAATATAAATAAGTCAAATGTTGTATATAATGCACTGGCATTACTAGAATATGAGGATGCTGCATCTGTTGAAACTGGAGATCAGCTCAGACACTACACCACCCTCAAGTAAAATACCACTGATCTTCCCATCGATGTGAATCTGCTCATCCGGTTCTTTTGCAAGACCTGCACATAAAGGGAGTTAAAAGGTTTGCAGAATCTATTTACTAGGAGGAGCTGTCTCTACTCATTTGAATTGTGAGCAGATACACGTGTCCATACTCCTCCGGCAACTAATGTTTTATATTTAACCATTTACGTCGACTGTGCTCTCTGTTGTTGTGTTGCTGCTTGTGCCTTTGCTCGTTCCAGAGAGCCTGACATTCTCATGGCATTTGGTGTCTCAGCGATTGTATCAACAGAATGTGTGGGCTGTGACAGCAATGAACTGGCACGAACCCCTCTGCAGCTCTGTGCCACGATAGCTTAAGACAACCCCTCAACCCTGACCACATTGAATCTGTCACCCCGGTCACCCCATTGTAAATTTGGGGATTTTCCTTTTCAACTTCAGATTGAGTCCCTTGATGTATGGTACAGTTCCAGATCAGTTAGTCTATTGATGTCTTGATGGACTGTTGTTTCCTGCCGGGACTCTTGAAATGGTTCCAGTCTTTTTGTCTTTCCACCCTCGATTCCCTCAGATCTCAGAGTACAGACCAACACCTGCCCCACTCCTGGCTAGCAGTTATTGTGTGAGAAGAGCATTATTCAACAGCATTATACAGGCAACAATTTTTTTGGGTGATTATTGTGTGTGGTGCCCGTATCCTAGGAGATTGGTGAATATCTAATAAGGAGTTTGCTGCTCATTTCACAGAGTGGGTGCTTTGATGTCCTCTGTGTTGAGTTTTCAGTTTCGCTTCAACATCCCACTTAACGAAGCATCAGGCTGGAAGGTTCGACCCTTGTTGCTTATTAACGGTAAACCCCAACTATTGAGAGGTGTTGTTGTGTGTTCAGGAACACTTGGAAGGGGGGCTTTCAATAGCCCACAGTGATCAAGCAGTCACAATATAATTTCAGAGGACCGTCTTGATGTCAGATAGCCTCTAATTATACTCACTTGCTACATCTTACCAATGTGCTAGCGTGGCATCAAGCTCATTGTACTAATCCAATTCACTACACCTTTTGTTAATGACTGGACTAGCTCTGTGTCTTCGTGTTCCACCATACTTTGTTGTTTCCTTCCTGACTGTAGCGAGTAATTAGGTTCCAAATGGATGTTTTAGTAAGACCTGTCACGCCCCTGTTCACACCACCAAATAGAAGCTTTCCGATGTGGCTGCACCACGTGAAGCAGGCTTTGTCTCTTCCTAAACTAACTCAATTCTCCTAAGTATTTAACCTTTCCCTATGTTAAATAAAACAGATTACAATAATTCAAATGCATTATTAACCTGTTTTATTGTTCAAATCAGTTGACACGTGTATAAACTACGTGTTTTAATGTTATGGAAAATTCGGCAAATTCCAATATTGTGGTTAATATTTGTTTAATTGATAATACTTCCTGTATCTAACGTATCCGTCATTACCATTTGATTTCATGGGATCTGTGCAGATGGAGAGGCATCTGAGTGTGGGATTCTGTGAGTCATCAAGTTTCCACAATATCTTGGAATTTTCAAATGGGGATTCCAGTAAGGGAAAGATAGATAATGTTTAAATATTATTGTGATGTAATGGATTGTCAAGAGACAGTCTAGTGATTCAGAGGGAATACGTGATAAAAACCCAAGGTAACATTTTAATTGACAGTGTCAGCATTTCCTGTGCCTACATCTTCCAGTGGTAATGAAATGAAAAGATACCAAGCTTTAGACAATCTTCATATTTGACATGAAACAGAACATAGCCCTGAATGTGACAGCATGTAGTTTTAAGCACTTTGATTTCATCACAACAGTTTGGGAGCCATATCTGTCAGGAGCTCTGTTAGAATTTCTGTTTGTACTGCAGTTTGAACGTGTATTCTCTGACAGCTAGTTAGAGAGCTTCTCTCTGCCTGCGGTTCACACCCCTGGGACTGTGACGTCTTCGACACCATGAGACACTCTTGACCAAAATACACCTCCTCTGCAGCACAAGGTGGGAAAAGGGAACAGATCTTTTTCTGTGTCTGTTGTTGTCGGTGACGTCAAAACGCTGCCATCCCTCCGTGAGGATGTCAGAGCTCATCAGCCGAGGAAGACTTGACAGGTCAGAGCCCAATGAGCCTGGCCTCTGGTAACAGAGTCCTCAGGAGCTGGCAGCACTAACAATAGACATGAAAGACCACAAACACAACTGGGGCCTACCTGTCACACACTGCCTCAGGACACAGACGTCCTCTGGTGTACGCCACCACGACTCAGCTGTGCACTCCAGCCGATTATGTTATCAGGCTACGATGTGGGTGCCCATGTTGTACCGCTCTTATATGTCCTCTCGGAGTTGCTTAGGTAGGTGTTTAATCAGTCATAATCCTATTCAAACAATAGCACGCCTGTGAATGGGGCTTTTGTGGGATGAGCCAATTGTTCGCCGGCTTCCTGAGATAAGGGAATGTGGATATAGAGTAGAGGGAGAGCGCTGCAGCTGGATCTAATCAGCCGTGTTAGGGGGTGGGCAGCGCTGGCAGGTACCAGAGCAGAATGGAAAGTCAGTAATTATTGCAGTGTGCTGTAAGAAAAGGGCCATGGCCACACAATGAAAGCGATCACACCACAGACGTTACAACTCCGATGCGAGGATCCCTCCCTACACCAACACAGTCCCTTGGTTTGCGTCACGTGAGGAAAGAGGTAAACCTTAGGAAATGGCTGACAATGGATGAATGTCAGAATTAATAGTTGAAAATGACGGTTCAGTCGGCAATACCTCCCACTGACAGAGGATCGATTGGCACTGACCTTTTGGGAGATTACCTCCTTGCTGATGTTTTCACATAATATTACACCCCCAGAAAGACAATCACATGCCAGTCCTGAGGAAAGGGAATTCTTACAAAGCTAATCATCTGTTTCCCATAAATAAAGATGTGGATTCCGCCTCTTAAAGAGAATGGTTGAAGTCAAAAGATTGGTCGTGCTGGTGCTCTTTGTGTCCTGCTGTCTCACCCAGCGGGAAGAGGCAGGACTGGTATCAGAGATTGCAGCGGGAGGCGGTCTAAGAGAATGCACTCTGCTCTTCCACAGCACTTCATGTTTTAATCCATTCAAACTCTGGTCATGCTAGTTTTGATCATAAACAAACGTATCCCTTGATAAATGTATCCTTCACAAAGGTCATTTAGCTGTCAAACAACGTATTTCAATATTCTCTTGGCAGTAAACCAGGGGTTGCAGCAAAACCCACGAATATGCTCTGTCAGTGGCCGGGGACCCCCACCTGAAAAAGCTTTGGTCTTTTCAACATAATTTAGCAAGTCATTTAGCAAGGTTCACAGCATAATAAGCTACTTCCAAACGGTTAATTATATTGCTGTGGACCTTTTAAAGGTCCAAAATTTGCTAACCATGAGATGGACAATGAGATGAATAGTACAGAGAGTGTCGACAGTTATTCTGAATTCTTCACATTACTAAGCAGGATGTAAAAATAAAGTCAAGCCCATAAAGGTGTGAGCTGTGAGCTCTGCGAGAGGCCTAGGTGCTGTGGTGGAGGTGTGAAGCTCCTGCAGCCGTCCCCTGGGCCAGGAGCTCTCCTACCTGACTGAGCAGATAGAGATAACAGCAAGTTATCTTTGCCTCACAGCTCTCCACATCCCCAGGAGGACACCGCTCCAAGAGACAGCCGGGGATTCGATCAAACCAACGCCGCAGTATTTACGCCGTTGATACAAAACGGCTTGGCCTGAGGGAAGCCATGGGGAGAGGGCAGTGGTCGCTACTATAATGTCTTTTTTTTCACAGCCAGCATTTCACTTGATATTCTATAAGTCATTACTTTATACATTTAATCGTTTTTTAAGGAAATCAGAAAAGCAAAATACATAAAAACAATGCATATCTAACATGTTTTGACAGTACTTGATTTAATTAATAACATTACCATATTTGTAATTTGTGCACAACCAAAGACTTAAAAGAGAACCACTCACGGGCTGGATCGAAGAAATTGCATAATAAAACCGAGCACATGGTTTTTGCATTGAACCTCATTTATAATAAAACATTTCCCAAAGAGGTGGAGACATTCACAGTCAATATGGCTTGGGAATATATTGTGTGGCACGATCATGGCACTTTCACAATGAGATGAGTCATCGCCAACATCTTATTTTCCTATGCGGTGCCCCCGCTAAATACAATATTGGTTTTAAAGAGCAGTAATATTGCAAAATAAGCTAGCCATACCACAGTCATGAGATATTTGTCCATGCTCTCACTTTATATTGCCAACTGGTGTGTTTTGTAGCATATGTTGTAAAGTAGCAGAGTGGGCTAAGACTGTTGTGTACACACTCAATGTCCAGTACAAACAGCACAACTAAGAACAATTTATTTATTTATTTATTAAATATAAAAATACCATTAAAAATATGTATTTGTTCTTTTCTTGTAGTTGTTTTTGCGAATATACATAACATGTTTTTATCAGCCTAGCCTCACTCTGTGGTCAGCTCGTTTCAGTTCAATGTTATTGATAAGAACAAATTATTGAATATTTTTCTGTGCCACATGGTATCCTTCTTTAGTTCACTCCTGTTGTTACAAAAGATGACTTTTGCCAGCCTGATTAATAGACTGACCAGTCGCCGCCTGGTGACAGGCATTCATGCACACCCAGTTTGAATCAGCCACACACCCGTTGCTGCCTTCCACACAGAGGTGAACTTCATACAATTTATGCCATTCGTGGTTATTCAGGTGAACTTAAAATTGTGATTTAGCACTGGTGTGTCTCCTCAGTATGAACCATATGGATTGTTTCTTTTGTATCCTTGTTGAATGAATTCGCTGCGCTTTGGTGATGGTGTTCCACTTGCTCCATGTGCGCCTTCATTCTATGACGGTCTGGTAATTAGGTTTGTTGTGCCACGCAGCACGTACAAGTCTGGATGTCACGACCGATTGGTAAACGTCGTGCTGCCTTAAGAGATCACGCTTCTGTGCTCGTTGGCCCATGTGTCTTTGCCTACTAGTGACAGTGTCAATACGGACCCAGATGGAGGGGATGTGCCCTAAATAAATCAAGTAGCCACGCTGAGCTCCCAGTCATCCTGCTGCTCCTCCTGATGCCAGGGATTTAACTGCTCTTTCAAAGCCCCGATGCCTCACAGGAACCTTCCCCCGGGGCTCCCCATAAGCCAGTGAGTGCAGGCAGCAGGTTACTGTTCTGATTGGCCGTGGCACACCCTGATTGAAGCATTCTTATTCACACTTATTCTCCCTCTCTGACAGATCAAATGCTTGATACCTTGTGAATTGAACTGCAACCTGCGTATGCCCATCACTTTCTGCCTGACTTCTCATCACCAGGCATTCTAGATGCACGATTGGAACACTTACAGAAGATGACACGTAATTACCTGCCACAGTATTGTCTTTATTGAACACCTTTGCCAGGATGCGTGCTATTTGCCAAACTGCTGAGAGAGAGAAATGTGATTCCCCGAATCCAGGACAACACACTAGAGACCATCCTCCTTTGGGGACTGTTGATGTAACTGAATGAGGCCATCCGGAAAAATAGATTTACGAAGTGCTGTACCTGCAAACAAGTGCAGGTGGACGAAAGGTTTGCTTCACCTTAGATTTGCTCAGAGTAATCTATTCCTAACAGTGCTTCTTATTCCTCATTGCACTGCCTTTATACGATACCTGCACTAGTTCCACACTGTCGTCTGTCGTCACACTATAAAGAAATATTATAGACTGTAACTATATATATATCTACTCTATAGTTGAATTTCACAAATTACAAATCCTATACAGAGAGCTCAAAAGGGCTGGAGGCTCATGCCTCTATCAAGAACATTCTGTTTTGGGTGCTCTCCCGTCCTGCTAAAAAAGGGAATGCTACTATAATAAGGCCATTTACTTTGGAATATTATTCACACGTTGAGGCATCAGCGTGAATTGTCCGTGCAGCATTATGGACGTTTTCAGGCGGCGTCTCCATGTGCAGCAGCAAGCCGGCCAGGTGTGTGGAGAAGCTCAGAGATGCACGGGGACAGGGCTTTATAAATAGACCAAATGAAAGAAGGTGCCATCAGTGACCCTTGAGATGTGGCTTCGGAGGCGAGAGGGGCAAAAAGGCAGACGTTTACCCTGAAGAAACTAATCAGTCGCTGTCTGTCAGCTGTGAGGTGAATCAGCAGAGAGGCATCATTAGAGGGAGATGTGTAGCGCTCTGATCATCTCTCCGCGGGGAGATGGCCACCACACACAGCCCACACCACAACCACAACACAAACAGAGCTGTGATGTAATTACATGCCGTGCTTTGGCAAAATATGGACACGCACCACCGTCGGGGGGTACGTGCGTGTGCGAAGGATTCAAATGGAAGACTTTTTTATTTGAGTCCATTATCGTGGCAATAATAATTATATGTCGTCTGGTGATAGCTGTCATTACATCTTTGTCATGCCATTAGTCATTGAAATATGTTTCCAATGTGGCTGCTCATTCACCCTTGCTTACACTTCCCACGGCCCCTAGTTTATAGTCCTAACATCTGTCAAAGGTCATATCCCTCTTACATTCAGTAAACAAACCTGTTTTATGCAGTCAGGTTTGGTACCTTGTTGAGGTACTATCACGAGTAATTTCCCTACATCTCTGTGATTGTCCTCTTAACATCAAATCAAATGGAAATGCCCTCTTTTCATGAAGACCGTCTGTGTGGAAGGCCGAACACAAAGTAGAAGTGATCGTTGACACATTGAACCTTGTTTTTTATTCGCGTCTCTTTTTAAAGCTGTTTGCTGAGATTGTGCTGTTCATTCAAATGACATATACGTCATCTTAAACACTTTTTTTTTATGAAAGACATCAGGCGCCTCTCATTGATATGAGGACGATGCGTCAGTTCCGCAATACCAGATGAAAGGTGGTAGAGTCAGCGCTGGGGTATATTTAGAGCTAGTTAATGTGAAGGGGGTGAATGAGGCGGATGAGCCGTCCTCCTGTTTGCACTCTTCCCACTGTGCGGAACACCTCTGTTGTTTCCAAAATCATTGCAGTCAAGACAAAACTTTACAAAAAATGTCAAATTTACCAATGCCTTTGGATGCTGCATGGAATCCTGTTTCTTATATCTACATATTTTTTACTATTTTATTTGCAACTCACATTTCAAGCCTTATTTTCCGAAGTATTCATTAACAACACACCCAAATAATCCTTGCCCGTCTTTGCCACTTGGCCACCACCACTCATTGCTTCAGACCAAGACACCCCTCCATCATACTCTCTCTGGAAAGACAAAAAGATAACTGCGCAACAGTAATTGAGGTGAGTTGGATATTTCTTTGCACAACCTCGGCTAGTTTGAACCTAGGTTGAGCTATGCATTGTATGTGAAAGCAATGACCTCACAATAAAAATTGCCCACATTGCTTGGAGATGTGTGCTTTAAAATTAAGAACGGTAAGAAGTGGCACTTTGGTTTAGCTATATTTCTTATATTATGAAAATGTGTTAGCATTGGCTGTTTTTATTGCCTCTTTGCATCATCAGGGAATGTTATTTAGGTATGTAGTCCCAAAAATGTAGGCTTTTGATGTGTGTTATGTTTATTTCACAATATCAACTGGCAGATTGGCATTTTTTCCATTCAATAATTGTTTTTCTTATTTGGATGCCAGTTAAATATGAGTAAACACATTTTTATATATTTTTTTTCCCTGACTGTTAACATATGTCTTTTAAGTCTTTGTAAAATGTTCATTTTATAATTATTTATTTTTTTACATAATGTCTACTATACTTAAATATAGACTGAGGTCTGTCAAATAACAGATTATTATTGCATGTGAAGAATGCAAATAACAATATTTCTTAATGTTTTAACTGTGAATGGTCAATGTAGCAACATGTATAAATGTGTGGAATATAAGGGCAATAAGTTGTACATCATCTTGTCAGAACATCTCATATTAGCACGATGCTGTTCACCAGGATCACTGCCTTGGTGAGAAAACAGAAGTGTGAAGAAGTTCCCAGCAGCAGGAGCATGCATACACACTGACACACTGTCATCATGACGCAGCTGGAGACAACTGGGGATTATTGCACCCTCTAGATCTTAATTAAATGAGAAAAAATAATCACGGCTCCCTATCTTTTGAAAGAGCCGTCTAATTTGATCAACTATGTCCTTGAGGGAAGCACCTCAGTGAACATCATTGTACCATTTTTCAAAATTCTTAGAGCAAGCATGAGAAGAAAAAAAGACATTGCATGTAACCTATTTGTCCATCTGATCTATATTCTAAGTGCCAGCAGACTTCTCCTCCTCTGAGTGAGATTATGACGTTAATACTCTCAGCGAGCAGGTGACCTTGTGACTCTATAGCTCGCCCATGTAGGGCAAGTCTGGTGCTGTTTATTTTGCAAAGAGTAGCCTAAACAGTAGAAAAAACCCCACTAGTTAAGTGGACGTGGAGGCAGTGGTCATTTTTGTTTTGGTGACATCCTGGTCACCCTTTCAAGTGAAAAGGCTTTCCAGCCTGGTCATCAAGTCATTTCTCTTTCTGGGTTAGAAACAGCAAGCCCCATGCATCCATACCCGCTAAAACAAAACACCTCGACTCACCTTGGAAGGACATTATGCACACTGTTCTCACACTGTGAATCACCACGTGCCCTCTGATTGGGTGGATGATGCTAAGGGTCTGAACAGCCTGCTGCGTGGCGCTAAGTGTGAAGGAGTGGGTGCAGGGGTGAACTCTTAAAACATGGGAGCAGATGGTGGCGGGGTGCTCCAAGCGCCAGTGGGTGGTCGGATATTAGCTAGCCTGGACTGAGAGGTGTCACCCACTCAATCTGAGGTGTGCTCTTCCGCTTCCTCTTCCTCACTCGCTCTGTCTGTCCCCGTCTTCCTTGCTGTCTCTCTTTCTGTTCTCAATCATACATGAAAAAGCACGGTGAAGACACCCGATCATCACTAGATTCCTCTTGTCTTCTTCATTTATGTACTAGATAACGGGATATTTGACCAGTCTGAAATGACTGTACATAATGCCAGAGTTGATCTGACCATTTAAGGTTTCTGAAATATGTGTATGGGCCTATCGTATGTTCTTATACTGTGCTAATTCTCCTGAAGACGACACACACCAAGCCCACCTACTTTACTCTGTCTTATCATTGTGTCGTCATGGTGACGGGCTTCCATCTTTGTGTCTAATTAAAGAGAAAGCATGAGATGTCTCGACTATCTGAGATCGCAGAATAAATGTCTTCCATGGCGTCAGCGCGCTCTCCATATCTCCATTTGTAGCCTTGGACAGCTCCAATTTAGACCTTCACAAGTTATTCCCACATTTTCATATTATCTCACTGCTCACAAACTAGAAACGAGTGTTGTTTCCTAACACCGAAATGTTTCAATGATTAACCTTATATGTGTCGCGTGACATCTTTGTCAACCATCGTAACAGAGCGGGAAGGTGTTTATTTTCAGAAAACCCAAGCTCCACAGGTGCAAAATGTTTGTTTCATTACAGAGCGTGCAAAACCCAAACTCTCAATTACCAGAGATATAGTTGCCATAGTTACCAGGGGGGGAAATACGAATGAAGAAGCCAAAGCTTATAGCTTAAGTATGTCTGTTATACGTCATGTTTTTCATTGTTCCTGTAAGCAGGTGTATTATGTAACACTGGAGACTTTCGATTATAATCTTTGGATTACAGAATGGAATGTTTCCTAATTTACACCAACGTAGGTTATTAACGCCACACCGTCGCTCAGTTATTTTGAGACTGCAGTTATTTCAAATGACATCAGACTTCAAACTAGAGGTTGGTGTAGGCATGAAGACAGAAAGCCTAACAAAACGTTCATCACCAGATTATTTTATTCCTTGGAAATAACAAGAGATTGTCATGACATTTAATTTCACCCATCATCTATAACAAGTGAGCATGTGATTTTTCTCACTGTCATTGTACAAACCAGTGAAATGATAGGTTCCTACTGCAAGTTAACATCACTTTCTAAATTCCATATTTTCTGTCATTATTTTGTACCTTATTTTTTATTTAAATGATAATTACAGAACTTATCTGAACGTGAACTCCGTAGTCTACAGCAACACCTGTAAAATAGCCTCACTTTTTTATTAAACAATCAGTAGAAAATATGATTATCATAAAAATGAAGTTGAACATTTTATGAGAGTCCACAATTAAGAAAACCTTGGTTTGAACTTAAATAAATAATCAGGAAAATTATACAATTGACAATCATTCTTTTTATCCTACATGGTGTGCTTTGGAGTGTTCCATTAATTAATTAACTTTGGTCGGAAACTTGCCCCTCAGGTAAAATGAATCAGCAGGGGCATAGCTTGAGGGTCTTATCTTGACAAATTAGGAGGTTTGAAGCTAAGGTCAATAATCCCTTCTTCCAAACTCTACCCAGTTCCACATATTATGACTGTGTCATCCTTGATTTACCTTGTGTGTTTGAAGCAGTTTATGGTCATTTGATTCGATTTATCAAATCTACAATGATTGCATTTCCCTCCTCATGAGGCAGTCACTATGATAGTGATGTATACCACTGACTGGCTGTGCTCATACACCTTGGACTTTCACATGACATCGAATGATGAATAGCCAAAAATCTGTGGTACATTGCCCTCTTGTGTTTAAAGCCATGGTTGCAGCATTTTACAGACTTCTGAACCTGACTCTGGAACTACAATTGCATAAACTTGTCATGATTTGGGACAGGGACAAATGCAAGTCCAATGCTTTCATTGTAATTTGAAAGCAATTTGAAGTGCAGCCATTTTTAGCGGATAGTCAATCTATAATAACAAATATAATTTGAATAGCATCTGTTTTGCTTACGATATACAATATATTTCTCATTTTAAATACTGCTACACAGTATTAAACACTGCTACACCTTTGTTGTTGTAAAGATGCTACTGCTACTACTATACCAAATCAAACAGAGGCAAACCTACAAACCATGGAAAGTGCATACTGGTATGTTATATACATTGTAAGTAAAAAGTAAATAAAAATAAAACTATATATGAAAACATTTTTCCTTAACTTGTTACTAAATTGTGACTTACACAGATGTACTGACCCTGCTAAAATAATCAAATTAGTGCACAACCTGACTTTCAAATAAAAATCGGTAAAAAGTATCAATTCTCTTTTCACATTCCAAAAACTAATTTTTTCATGTGGCTTGGGACTTACAAAGAATAGTAACTTGTGAATCATTGTAATGCTATTATCTTACCTCTTGATTGATAAATGGATGTAAATGCCATGAAATACAATATATTTTTTCATGTATTATAAAACCTATAGTGTAAACATAAAATAATTCTTTGTTGACGTGTTTTGGTCAAATAAATAACTTCATTATAGCAAAATGTGAATCTAAAGTTTAAAAAATTGTATTTTGTACAACATGTAAATACAGAAATAATGAAAATCATGGAGAAGAACTGAGAGCCTATCTCGGAAGCTGCGATAATGTCTCACCATACTTGTTTTCCAAACCCCCAAAAAGTCTGCAGAGATTTTAACATGCAAACTCATCAGAAATACCTTTTCAAACAGGAGCATAGAAAACAATAAAGTGAACATTTCAGGTCAAAGAAACTAGGACTGGTGCTGAAATGACCCAGTTAGTGGGTGCACAGGAGGTGGTATTATTAGGGTGCTGCTGCTGGGCAGATACCCCTTTTTTGGAGCTATCAGCGGCGCAGAGTGTCAGACACATGCCCTTATCAGTTCTCCGTCCAACGGATACACGATGGATAGCTGGGCTGGAAAAGTGATAAGGAGATGTGGCCGACAAGTGCCCTGTGCACTGTTAGGAATCGTAAACCCCAAATAAAATCTGATGTTTGTTAAGCGAACCTTACTAGAGTCACATTATCCCTGTCCATTTATACTTCTACCACTACAACCAATTAAGGTCATTTCTATGACTTTTTGCCAACAAAAAAAATTAAGAATGAATAAATGAAGTTTGGCAGTTTCAAGTTCTCTGAAGCCTCCAAACACTAACTGTTCATTGCAGCATTGCTCTTGTTATCCCAGCCATGGTATCCTTTCAGCCAATATCCACATGTCATGTCAAAGCAGGCAAACTAACTATGAGGACACATCTCACTTAGGCTTTTATTACACCATGACCCCGCCTTTCCTTTTCTTGATTCTTGTGTCTCATTGGCCTAAAGTTTTTAACCATGATCTCTGCTTTGACAGTCATTGGCTATTGTCCAGTGGTGTACAATGGTATAGGACATACCCCATAAAACATTATTTTCACAGATGTGTACCTTTTTATTATTTCTGCACATTAAAAGCATATATATACATATGCTTATAATATGCAATATATATATTTTAATTTAGCATATCCAAACACAGACGACCTATTTCTAAACTTTTCAAATGGTCTTTTTGTCAGATGAATACCACTGTTCATCGTTTAAAATGTTTATTGAATTTAGTGATGTATTGTTGCACCATGCCGTACACTCAGTATAAAGCAGTACAAATAAGCAGTACAAATTCACCAAGGACTCCCAGTCCTCCTTTAAATACAATACACCACCACAGTATTCTAACTCTACTGAGGCCTGTTAGTAACATTTTGTGAAAAGGGAACAGTAGGACACTTCATTTGGCTACCTCTTTTTGAAAACTTGCATTCACAATAATGAATATATGTGTATGTGCTACTATAACTATGTCTTAAACTTGTGTGTTGCTATTGAAAGTATGGCAACAAAAAAAAAAAACTTACACAGTAGACTAAGTGAAGCTCCTGCTGCCTTTCCTGGCCCATACTTCCTGCTATCTAGAGAGGATTCAACATGCTATTGTGAGAAGAAGGGCGGCAACAGCCTCTATCTGTCTCTGTGTGCTTTGGTGTCGCTGGTTAATCACAGGCCAGTTCCTCCCGTCGGTGTGAAAGTCCTTGGCTAAACAAACACTGTTGGCTGGCTTTCTGATCTAGTTCCGGATTTCTTCTCCACACCAGCCGCCAGCGGCAGTCACACGGATGAGGGGAGATCTGCTAAAGCATCTCCTCTGCAGTGCCCTACTCTCCTCTGGGATTAGCCGCGCTGCATTCCCACCGTCAGCAGCTACTACTGACTGGGTCTGTGCACATGCATGTGCGCACACACACACACACACACACACACACACACACACACACACACACACACACACAGGCTTTATCCGTCTTTATCTAGATCTCTATTTTCACTTACAATTCTTTTCTCTCAACCTTTCTCTCTTTCACACACACACACACACACACACATACATACGTACACAAACATGTGCGCGTGGACACACACACACACACACACACACACACACTCACACACACACTATTCTATAGTTTGGTTAGAATCCTCTGAGATTTGTTCTCCTTTTTGGTTGAAACGCAGAGATATAGAGATTGTGTGATTGGTGCAGCATATCATTGTTTCACTCCCTACACCCCATTAGAGTTCAAATCCCTTCCTCTGGCTCCCCACACTTCAGAGGACCAAGAACCTCATTGTGCGGGCAAGGGTCAGTGCACACCTTATCAGAGTGAGGCTGGGAAAGCTTTAGAGCAACAACTTCTCACATACCACTGACTGCAGCGTTTTCTTTCCAGAGCCGTTCAAATTTCACGCCACCCTTTATCGGCCATCAAGAAGCAGTCAAACATAATGGCCCATGATCGTTGAATGAATGGATATTCTACAGATTTATTGTTCGACATCTGACTTTAGTCAACACACCATCTGTAAAATAATTGTTTATCGCCAGATATCTTAAACACTAATTGACCAGTGCTTAACGCACTTTGAATATTGCAGCATCAGGTATTTCATTGGTCCTAGCTCTGTTCACCGAGAAGCTGTTCCAACTTTAACTTCAAACCAAAAACAGAACAGAAGGACATCTAAGTAAAATATGGTTTCTTCTTCAGGGTAAGTATCTGCCTGACTGGCCACTGCCCTGGGACCATATAACAAACTCTTTCACCACACAATCCCCACTCTTCATCTCTCTCTTTCCACAAACTCCTACTCTAGAGAGAACGGTCCTGGGAAGAAAGCCTGGAATAACCTCAGAGCCAATGGCCCTCCAGGTCACGTTCGCTAATGGCTGTGTAATGAGAGGTGATTGTCTTTAGAATCGGGCATTTCCCCACCACTCTCTTGTCTGCAAACAAAGAGTGGCCCCATTGAGTTTAGGCTTGTTGAGGCTTTCTTGGGAAGGCCAGGTAATTCCCCCTAATGTTGTACTGTCAGGGAGGGCTGCGCAGGGGGATTTGACTTATTCCGGGGTGAGAGAAATGCCCTTGCGATGTTTCAAGTGATCTGACAGAACAGACCGGTTAACACCTTCTTATACTATCCTATCCATCATCTTATTTTAGCCAGACTCTGTCTCTGATTTAGCTGTCAGGAATATAGGAAACAAATTATATTATGGTAACATCTTACTCTTGTTCAGACTTGAATAGCAATGAGGAGATGGTTTCACACCATCCTTTATCTGGTAATGCAGCCTCATGCTATGGCATGCATTATGCACGTCAGCGGTTTCATCTGATTTCCAGTAGAGGGCATCGTGGTTGCTTGCTATTTATAGTATTTGACTAATATCCCCAAAGGGGATTAGAGCCTTCTTTTGGACATCTCTTGGTCAGTGATCAGATGAATATGAGGGGCCGTGTTCTCCTATTGTCTCTTGCAGTAGACTACAATGCATCTATTGTCTTATTCCCCAATAATCAGCTTTGCATGCCACATGTGCAAATTTACCACCTGTCATTTTTTCATTGTCACCAATGAAAACATTAAACCGAGCTAGTAATAAGCTGTATTGTATTAACTCTATTCAGTATCCTAATATAAGGGAAAAGTTTGTGCTAGAGTAATTAGCAGCCTGTTAGAAGCAGTGGTCTGGTTTTGATAAATGCAATTGGCTGAACACTGATGGGCATTAAGTCTTTTGTCTGAAAGGTTTGTTTACTGATGGCTGTATGTGATAATGACGCCTTCTGCATTTAGTACACATATCTTACAGCTCGATAAGACTTTTGCACAAACCATTTTTGGCAGCGCTGAACTCGACTCAGTTGCTATGGACACAGATCATGTCTTTTTTTCATGTGTCCATGACAACAAAATGGCTGTTACAGCAAATGCTGAGCCTTTTAAGAAGCCACAAGATGATAAGGAGAAATACCGTTAAATTATGACAAACTCCCACAGTGCTTCGGGCAACCATATTGTCTTATTTTAGCGTGTGAAAAAAGAATTCTGGAAATAAAAATATAATCACAGCCATAAGGCTGTACCTATCTGTTGATCTGGTAAATCATTCAATTCAAATGTAGCCGCATACGTTTTGTGTGTTACATTCAGATTCAAAACACATTACCACGTCAGCTAATTTTGTGGTGGTAGACATGCTATTTTTTGTTTTAACTGCTTCAGGTGAGACAATAGTCACATCCAATGTGTTTCACTCATAGGGAGGATTTTGGTCTATTGTAAACAAGGAGGCTTCTCTAACAAGGAATAGCCAGTCATGTGAATACCAATTGGGAGACTTCTGTGCACTGCTCTGTACACCGATATTGTAGTATATTGGGGATTGAAAGTGTGCAAATGTGAGAGCATGTAACATGTAGTCTGTATAGGGTTGCAAGGTATTAGGTCGGGCCCTATATTCTGCCTATTTGGTGGAGTGGCTTGCTCCTTTGCATCCCCACTAGATGGCAATCTTACTGTAGTCATAAAGGAGGATGAGCTGCGCGGTCATCAGGCTCATTATTCGAGCACACTGCATGGTAAGGGTGCTACTTCCTGGAAACTGCAGTTACATACACATGCACCAACATGCTGTATGGATGCGCTCCCTACCAGTTATTACATACACCGAATGGTTGGGCTGGTCGACATTCTGCTGCCTAAGGATGTTTAAAGGAAACCCTGAGACCAGAGCGACTTAAAAAAAAAAAAAAACATTCCCGTACCGGTGTGGATGTTGTAGCTACATCTTTGTTTCAGTGATGTTTGCTGCTTTTTGATTGTGATATTGTCTGAGGTCCTTTTAAGTGCGGAAACAGTGTTTTCTGTTCAACAAGTGTCTGCTTGATTTAAAAGCAGGGATGGATAGGCTAACAATAGGCTTTCTTGGGCCAAACACTGACAAGATAAAAAGAGCCTCTGGAATGTATATCGCCCAGACTATAGGTGGGTGCCATAAGTAAAAACGTGAAAAATTAACCCCTACATTCCATGGTCATAAGAGAAACATGAGAAAGGTAAGGTTGCCGGGTAGGGGGGGTGGGGGGTTGTGGGGGGGACGTTGATGCATTTCCAAGTAACACTGCGGTAAAAAGGACAGAGAGGGGAGGGTGTTAAAGATCACAACCTCAAATATCAGCTCTGCACAGTGTTGCCAAGTCTTGTTGCTATGGAGATCGCATCCTACTGCAGGTGTGAGTAACGACAGAGGAAGTCAACTATGCTTCCCTCTCGGTGTCTTGCTCTGTGCCTCTGCATCCTTTCCCATGCGCACTTGTGTGTGTGTTGGTGCGTGCCTGTATGTGAGTGTGCCTTTATGTGTCCACCCAACCTGTAGCAGATAGGAGCCCCGAGCTAGTTATGTAATTGTATTGCTTTGTACAATAACTGTGTTAACACTGCGTTGCTTTTAGCCGCTCTCTAGACGGGCTGTGATGTAGGCTCTATTATTAAACGCCATCGTGATTGTGCACAGACACAAAGTGTGTCACTGAAAGACGCGTGGAATCAAAACAATAAAGACGATCGCGCAACCAAGGGTTGACTTGAGACAGGTTCTCCAGACTCAGTGGTTGGATGCTCAACCAATGAGCAAGAGGGGCTGCTCCTAAAGCGATGATGGGGGGACCTCTGGACTGTGCAAATGTAATTAGCCCTGAGGCACAGTGTGCATAGTGCAGACTGAAATAAACAGATGCAAGCGTCTACATTCTGCCAGAGAAACTCCGGTGAACCAGTGTGGCTTTGATTTGCATCAGGGCTGTTTGAAGAAACCTCCTATGAACGACCAAAACATCTGACCTAGCAATGACCGCGCATCTTTACCAACATCAACAAGGGTCCATGTCTGGACTGGACAGGACATGTCCCTGCACTGTAGGCTGGTTCAAACCAGCAAAACACTGAAGGGACTCAAGATGTGTTCATTATCACAATAGTCAGACGGGTCACCATGGATAGGCAGGTAAAAAAGGAAAGCTGCTAACTCATTCTAGCATTATCTCTCTCCCTCCCTCTCTCTCTCTTGGTCTCTCTCTCTCTCTCTCTTTCTCTCTCTCACTCTCTCTCTCTCTCACACACACACACACACACACACACACTGTAAAGCTAATCAATTTACCTTTCAGCAAATTGTTTATCAAGTGCTGTTTGATGTAGCTATTGGATACAATAGAATTTATGATCTCCACAGTCACAATCCCTTGTGGAGATCAACATCAGGGAAAGTACAAAAAAGTAAAAATTTAAATAAAAAATAATTCAATTTTTTCCTCAAGACTTTGCACTGACTTGTCCAATTCCATCAGTTTGGGAGCACTTTCTATGCACTGCAGGCGGCTGCTGCCTGGGCTTCCTGTTGCTTTGAGACTAACCGAGGCAGACTGAGAGAGCCGTATTAATCGCAGCGCTGCAGATCCATTCAACAGCCATAACCAAAGGGAAATGAACACACAGTGAGAGACACAAATAGATTTCTAATTGCAGATATGTCTAAATGCATACAGTGAAGACGCAGAGATCAACTGCATGGCTTTAACATTGATAATGGTGGACTCTTCCATTACTCATAAGTTAACTCAGTCTCTGTGTGTGAACTGAGAGTAGGCCCTCTAGGCACGCATTAGCCCTCTGATTTGAAAAATGTTGAGAAAGGTAATGTAGGCATCATTCCGAAACATGTTTGATCTTAAACCTGTGACCCCGATAATCATCAGTATGCATTATCAGGCTATGAGATAGCCCATACAATACGGTGACTAAAAATAAACAACAAATTGAACACAACAGTGTGGATCTCATTAGCTGAGGCAGGCTGAAAAGGCCACCCTTTTTGATAAACAAATATAAATCAGGCTTTGGTGACGTGTGTGTGTGTGTGTGTGTGTGTGTGTGTGCGTGTTGGAAGGAGAGGGAAGGTGGGGGGCTTATGGGGGTTCCAATTTGAACTTGGAGAGATGTGGTGGCAGAAGGTCCTTGATGTTACACCGTGCCGCTAAATCACCCAGACTGGCTGTGATCATGACTTGTCATTTGGGAACAATACATTCCACATGAGGAATGTCCCCGCAAGGACAATTTATGGATCTGGCGCCTCTGGGAAGAACGAAAGCTGTGAAATGAACGGCATTTGCCCCACAAGCCCTCCTAAATGTCACGCAGACAGGCGAAAGAGAAATGACTTGGGGACACTGAAGAGACGAGGGCCGTCGAGGGCGGCCCAGCATCAGCTCCGATAATAGGCTTTTTATTGAGAGCGCTCGTCAACAGTGGCCTAACCTTGGCTGGACCTGGGTGGAGCACCGGGCTGTGGTTTAAGCGATGTTCCTCTGCCAGCGTCTGAGCGTTAACACTAACTGATAGGACCGGTGCACTGACAGGTATCCTAAGAAGAAAAGGTCACTCCATGGATCTCTATTTGACCTCCCTAACGCATCGCTGATGGGCAACATCTGTCATCCTTAGGTTTGGTTTCGCCGCGGTGCAGTGCTGCGGAGAGCCGATTGGTGCCGCCGCCTGCAGGCAGTCTGATTGGCCTGCCTCTTTGAGGTGGATGCCGAGCGGTGTCCACGCCCATCTACTCCGGGCAGGTAGTGGATATTACATGTGGGGTACATAAGTTGTGGGGTCTCATTGTTTTCAAATTGTTTCCCCTTTGTAATGCATGTTTTAAACCCCGATTTTACACACCAGATACATCATGTCGTTTATTGAATTGTGCAATGCGTCTCATTTTGAGTGTACGGGTGAGCCTGAAAGAAGATGTCATGTCTTTACACAGAGCTCCAGCATGGAGACATCTCCAACCTCCAGACAAATCCCATAATCCAGTGCTGAACATGTCAGGAGGCTTGCAGCAAGCAGCCATACGCTGTGAACAGGACAAACTATCATGCATGCCCAGGAGGAACAGCCAGGGATGAGAACAAGTGTGAGGGAACAGCAACAATTCACCCCCACCCACCCATCCAGCTAGCCAGTCAGCCCGCCAGCCAGCCAGCCAGCCAGCAGCCATGATACGGGATGGATGAAGATGCTGCTGTAAGGAGGGCGGGCCCAGTTATGTAATGGAACGACTTGTTTGCGTGTCCCCTCTGAGTTCATATAAGCTGCTGGAGGAGGGGAGACTCAAAGATACCCTGCCTATCCCCACTCTACTCGAGCTCTGCCATACTGCATTAATGTCTTCATTCACAGTCACTGGTAATTGGCCTACTTTGAGGGCTTTGTTTGTTGCCTCTACTGTAGAATCAGAGACCTACAGTATGGCTTGAGAGGCTTCAGAAGTCTCTTACAGATGTAGGTAGGTGCAGGTAAATCTGAAAGTGATGCTGATGGTTCTGGAGGCTAGATCATTGCAGCCATCAGAGATGATCCTGTGCCTCTGATGAAGGTGATATTTAAATGGAAAGTAGTGAAGTACTGGAAACCTACTGCTAGTTTTTTGTTGGTGTTACCCAGTTTAAAATGCCAATGTTGGTGTAACAGCAAGTAGCACTAAAACGCCCATACCGTTCTGTCAAATCGAAGCCAGACTAAATGTACCCCTGAGGATTGCATTTGTTATTCCTGTTATCCACATATCTTAATAATAGTGCTTTGTGCCTTTAAGATAAGCCACTATTTCAACAAGATAGGCCTGACAAACCAAAATGTGCATTTTGTTATATAAGTTAACTTTTTTAAGAGGATAAGATTTATTTTATTTTATCACAAGACAAATGTAATCGTAATAGACAGTGCCGAATTGGTTGTTATTAAATGTATGCGTGCACCACCATCAAATGAATAAATTGAAGTTAAGGTTTCAAATAAACCCTGTCTTAAAGTGGATTGGTTTAGACAAAAACTACTGTCGACAAAAAATGACACTGCTTCCAACAAGTTTTTGTCTTTAGTGACTATTAGCCCTGTATTGTACTCTATATCTGGGTCATAAAAGGTTTAAAGTCCACAGTTGAGGCACAAGGTAAAACGTAGACAGTGACTGATTCAGCTATATGTTTTAATTAGTATTTTGATGTGTGCTACTCAACATGTGGGGTGAAAATGAATGTGCAATGAATACAGTCATATATGGTTGTCTCTAAGATAAACCAAACTTGGATTTTCGGTGTCTAAACCTTGCAGGCAGGCAGCACAGCAAAGTGAAATGTTGCGAGTGTGAAATTCAATTATAGACCTGCTGTGGAGGCTCTCCATGTAGCCCTGGCTGATTGGAGCAGCCAGGTGGCGACCCTGCAGGCAGATAGGTAGCGAGAGCACACCACACAATGGCTCCGGCCAAGAGCTGGGGCTCGGCCACCTCCCAGCCCATCCAACACTCCAAGAGCAGGCCACGGTCACTCATCACCCACACTCTCCACAAGACACACATATCTGCCTCACTGCACTTTGGTCACTGGGAAGGGAATGCATATTGTTGGGCACTTTGCTCTATAATTCATGTCCTGCATCTAAAATAGAAACCATTTGACTGCGCTCACTGTTGCAGCATTGCATCCTGGCATATAGAGAATTTAGAAATAGAACAGGCAGGAATGGGAAAAGACTAGGACACAGAAGTGCCCATGCATGGTTATTTTGGGTGTCCTATGTAAATTAGTTTTTTATGTTCATCACAACATACTAGCTTAATTATGCTTTCTAGTAATCCGGTTGCTGGCACTCTGTCAGGTCATTCCCCATTCTTCCTCTAGTCCTTCTTACAGAACAGCAGGGGCCAGTTGCTGGGCTGACATGAGTTTGGTGGAAGGAAGTGTGTGCACTTTCTGGTTGGCAAGGACTCAGCCAGGCAGACATGACATCAGTATGTGCAGAAGGCCAGACATCCTACATGTGACCGACACTTGATGGCCCTCCAGGGACACCGTACTGATGCTTTATCCATTCCTTACACATCCACTATACTCCGGTACTATTTCCACAGCCATGGCCAGGCTGATTTTAAGTTTTGAAGAGTGTTCTCGGTCCCCTAGATGAACAGATTTCCCTGGTGTCAATGTCTTTTTACCTTGCCTGTGCAACAGTGTGTCTGACCAACTGTTGTTTTAATTGGCCGGCCCCTCCTTAATGGCAATGGCGTCTCGAGACCTCCGGGGAGCTGGACCACTGAAACATTAGTTTTGACCATTTTATGGTGATAATAAGAACTATGTTAGTAGCTTAATGTAACAACATTATCCAGCCAGCATGTTTGCTGCCCCCCTCCCCTGCTGATGAGTGGTGATTGGCAGGTCAGCTAACAGTTCCTGACATGGGAGAATCAGCCTGCGTTGAGAGGGAGCAGCCGTGGGAGCAGCGAGTGGCAGCCACATCCAAGGCAATCAACAATCCATGTCAGCCTCCATTGCCATTTAATGCTAAACATCCTGCCATGCTCTCACCATTGCCGACCAGTTTTTAGTGGGACCCACAGACCTAAAACAAATAGTTCACTCAAAAACTAAAATAATCACATTTAAAAATGTTTAAAACAGGTCAGATAAATGCATAACTCAGTTTTTAGTTCAAATTAAAGTGAACAGACTCTCAAAAGGGATGTCTTTCCCGTTCTAATATTGCTGCGAGCATTTTATTGCATAATAGGTAAGATGACAAAGGTACAGTATTATTAGGCCAGATGGCTTTCACCAGAGTCATTGATTACACGATGGGTTTAACACCCCCTTGTCCTTAAGATCAGCACTGACATGGTTGAATGTTGGATATTTTCTGTTCTGTCATGAAGAGCTCAACATTAACATGCCAAAACGTCACTGCATTGGAAGCTCACGCCGGCCACCATCACAAAGTCCCCTCTCCTTTTTTAATCTGGGTAGTTAACATTGCATTATGTGTTTATGGTTTCGTTTGTGTGTTTTATCAGTTCATACAAAGCACTGGGTCCAGAGAAACGACTGCATTGTGCACTGAAGGTAATCGGAGTCTTGCAAAATGCATCTAGAAAATATATAAGGTCACACAAGGCTATGTTCATACTGTAAATTATTAATTAATAAATTCAATTATTATTTTGACAATTTCTATTTATTTTTGGGACACAAAATACATTACAGAGGGAAAGCTGTGCTTATTCTGCTATATAAATGATATCTTGCCTTTGTGTACACATGGTGGTCACAAGAGGTCCTGCAGACAGGGGATTCTTATACTCTTTTTTGCTTGGGAGTAGCCTTGTTTCTGGCCCTTATGGATCACGAGCAGCAGTTGTCACGGCTCTCAAAAGAATGCTGACTCAGACTGCGTCAAACCCATCTTTTCGTTCCTTTATTCAGATATGTCTCTTAAGGTGTTGAGGATGTAATGTTCAAGGTCCTGTGACTCACCAAACTGTATGGTGACCATGCGCTGAGCACAACACCACCATTGTTAAGGATGTCTCATCTGGTTTCTGGCTCAGTCCAGAAAGAGACAAGCAACAATACCCCCAGTGTTATCAGCCTAGCTCATGTACGTCTATGCAAATCAATTCAAACAGCTGATAAAGATTGGACACTGATGGTGCACAAAGGCTGACGTGGTATCAATTTATGCCCAGAAAAGACATCTGCTTTCATTTAACGAAACCTAGTAACAGACTAGCCAGGTTTTCAATAACCAGCAATGAATCTGATTCAGGATTAATATCTGCCCTGTGAATAGCTTAATGACAGAAAGAGAGGGAAATAGGAGGTTTGTTTAACTAGCCGCCTAGGAAGCTGAGAGGGTTTTACAGCAGAATAGATCTGAGAGAACGAAGATAACAATGGGGATGAGGTCATAAATAAATCTTCTGTGAAAAGTAGCCAGAGGACTGACAGGACCAGATTAGAGCCTGGGCCTTTTAAACAAATTGGGTGCTCAAAGAGGCATATTGCCTGTGCTCCACAGCATGTTTTATAGCGTGACCATATAACCACTGGGACACCAAACCCTGGCAAAAGCCGCATGACATTATACGACTGACTCAAACGACCTCCCTTAACAGGCCCCCTGATAGATTATCCTGACAACTTAAAATACTGTACATATCTTATTGGGACCAATCCTTGCATGTAATTACCGAGTGTCTCAGGAAAAGGGGGAATTGAAAACACTGTCAATTTAGACCTATACTGAATTCACATTATGATTGTTGAGTTTTGGTTATATGAAGACAATTGTCTCTAAACATTAAGATACAAATACTGTGTTTGTCGTAGTCTGGGGACCTGGTTACGGTAGGAAACATTTTGATGGACACTAAGGGAACTTTGCGTTCCGATTATGCCAAGGTATCCAGATGTAAGTAGTGTATACTGTATCGTTTAACTGTAAAATGATTTAGTGTAACAAATGAGGTGCACCAGAAGAGAGGCATGCTTCCATATGGTTTTTAATCCCTTTTGTCACTTATTAAAGACACTAACCCGACTCCCTGGTAACTGCCATATCAAACATGAGCTCATGGAAAGTTATGAAGCAATACAAACTTGACACGCTCTCACATATGTGGGGATGCCTACCACTATGGATTCACCTTCACTATCATTGGCCAATGCATTAGTTATTATCTTCTTTAGGGCATTAAAACCCTGAAGTGGCCTAAACATTCAAACTCGTTATCATCAACCAAACTTATTTGAATGATACGGAGAACAAGCGCTCTATTTACTGTCACATTTCCTTGTTGGTTCTTAATAAATGCTTCAGATCAAATAAATCCTCATTGACACAGGTTACAAATTGATTGGGGGATAATAGGCTATTACAAATGTTTTGCGGCATGAACATTTCGAGTCGTTTTTATATAAATTTTATTCGCGTATTTTCGAAAGTAACTGCAATGCGATTAGCCTTCTGGAGAACTGCAGATTTTCGCCTTTTTTCAGGTGCTGGTGTGTTTCTGTCTCTGCTCCATACCTGTCAATAAGTGTTGCTTGGCTCAAAAAGAAAACGAATATCTTGCATTTATTCGAATGTCTTGAATTAGGCTGCTGTGACATCCCTGTCCAAGGTTCTGAAATGTGCTATCCCAAGCACATATCACGTGACCTCACAGCCTGCCTAGCTCAGCATTGAGCCCACTGGTTTCTGGAGATTTCACGTGAGAATAGAACAAACCGAGTTGCGCACACTTTGCTTCTTCTGTTCTGCCAATTGCGAATGTAGTTTTGCTATTGCTAAAAAGAAACTTGGACTTTCCATACGTGCCTGCTTGACCGAATATAATGTGATGGACTTCTGTTGTCTGATTTTTGCTTTTCTTTTCTACTTCATGCCAACACGGTGAATGCGTCTAGCAGAGTGGACTACTGGTGGTCCGCATACAGAAAGTCCACCTCTATTTCAGGACTCGACTTTAAAAGGATGTAAGAACCGACTTACCTTTTCAAAATGCAGAAAGGAATACGACTTAATGATGGCCATGTTACCTACCTGGGTCTTTTGGCAAAGAAGGATGGTGCAAGACGAGGAAGCTTGAGCAAAAAGAGCTCAGACAATACAAAATGGCACACAAAGTGGTTCGCTTTATTACAAAATATGCTGTTTTATTTTGAGAGCGAGTCTAGTTCAAGACCCTCGGGATTATACCTGTTGGAAGGATGCATATGTGACAGGGCGCCGTCTCCTAAACCATCACTATCAGCCAAGGAGTGTTTGGAAAAGCAGGTATAAGGACTCGCAGACATGCATGCACAGACGCTCACGCTCACGCACACACACACACACACACTCACACACACACACACACACACACACACACAAACACACTCTCTCTCTCTCTCTCTCTCTCTCTCTCTCTCTCTCTCTCTCTCTCTCACGCACACAATCCTTCACACACTCACACACACACACTCTCTCTTTCTCTTTTACACACACACACTCTCTCTTTCTCTCACACACACACAC
>JAVQIZ010164929.1:0-2500 GCA_036023535.2 Galaxias brevipinnis
ACATCGGAAACCACTACCGAGAGAGAGAGAGAGAGAGAGAGAGAGAGAGAGAGAGAGAGAGAGAGAGAGAGAGAGAGTAAATGGTGAGGGAGGGAGGCATAGCGAAAGACACAGATCCAGACAGACAGATGAGGGGGTGGGGGTTCAGAGAGAGAGGGGAGAAAGAAAGACGAGAGTGTAGAGGGCATTAGAGAGACAGAAAGATATCGAAGGGCAGGTAAGGGGATTGGGGTATGGTAGAGAGAGAGATAGAGAACGAGAGAGAGAGAGAGAGAGAGAGAGAGAGAGAGAGTACGAGAAAGAAAGATATAGAAGGGCCGATAAAAGAGCGCGCCATGGGAAGGGAAAAATAGTCAAAGCGTGTCTATATTGTAATTGTAACAAATTTCAAAATGTTGTTGAATGTTAAATATGACAATAAGGTATGCTATTGTTTGGGTTCGCACACTTTCTCCATCCTCTGTCTTTAGCTTACTTGTGTTGTGGTCCCACTGCAAAGAAGTAACGGTGGTGTGGCAAAGGAAGCCGTCTCGAAGGGGAGAGTTTTCCCAGAGTACTGTAGATGTTTCCTGGATATCCTTTGATACATACTTGAAGGCTTTAGCTTCTCCCACAGGCCTACCGCCTCCAATGTGACAGGCATGGAGAAAGCAGAGTATCTGTCTGTGTAGGTGGGGGTGATGGGTTGGTTGGTAGAGTGTCTGGGATGACCAGTGGGGTAAACACTGAATACAACTTGGGGGGGGGGAGGGGGGGGGCTGAGGGGGGCAGCAGGACTGTTGCGGTTCCAAAGGATGTGACTGTTTTCTACAGTTCAGTAAGAAAGAAAGAATAGAAGTTTTCATAAACAAGAGAGGGAGCAGGAAGATGAAATAGAAAGAGAGAACAAAGGGAAAAAATTTGAATCTCTGAGGAAAGCCACGTTTGAAAGTAACCATGTCTACAAGTGTGAGTCCCTAGCCTAAAACATTTGTGCTTAGCCAGGGGCTGTCATTACGTTAGATCTTTCACATAAACGGTCTTCAGTGGTAAATATAAGAAAAGAGTTCCCTGAACCATTTTTTTGGAGGGAGGGGTGGGGTGTGGGGGGGGGGTATCATTATCTTCCAACAGAAACTTTTATGTTAGACACATCTCCTTGCCACTGATCCATGTTGAATGCCAAACAAGTGTCTCAAGGTGTCGAAGCTGCCAGGCATTGTTGTGTGCATGGGCAGAACCGAGGGGTCAGCTGTTTGTGGTCAAGAGGTGCACGGGAAACCTTGGAAAACATAGTCCCATCAATCATTAATTCGTCTGGCGTTTTACTTTCGTAACGATACGAGGAATTCCTCAACAATTGAGTTATTTTCACAGTGTGAGAGAGTGTAGCGGACTAAGTCCCCGCAGCAGATCGTGGCATCACTATTATCCACTCCGCTACATTCTCTGTCTGATTCTTCCGGCTCCAACAGCGGATAATGAGCGAGCCAGTCAGCTGTGCGTGCCAAGGTGGGCCCATTCATAAACCTTGTAGCCTATCATACGCCACATCGAGCAGACACAGCCAAGGAGCCATGGCCATATCAGTCTATTAGTCTACCCCTACCACTCGCAATACGGCCGCTGCACAGTGGCTACAAGTTCAGAGTGCCTGTGTGTGTATCAGTTTGTAGAAGGCAAGCCCCTCCCTGGGCAAGGGGCTAAATTGTTCTGGTGACTCGGCCAAGCTCAAAGTCAGTGCAATTAGCATAATGTGTGGCAGAGTGGACTGAGTCCTCTTGAAGTTCTACTGTCTGTGTGTCTCTGTGTTCTTGTGTTTTAGTGTGCTACACAGCCTAATCTATGTTGTGCTTTCTACAGAAAATTTAATGTTTTTCCATACAGTATTATAAAACGTATGACAAATCAGGCTATTTGACAGTGGTACAATTATTTTCAAATATTCTCAGACTTATATTTTACAAAAAAAATCTCCTGATTTGATCAATTACAGCCTCGTGTAGGCCTATGTGATCAATGATTGCAAACTATGCTTAGGCTACACAATAACTTTTTTTTTTAAAAAACGCACCGCCATTCCCTTGACACACTTTAAATCGACACACTTTAAAACCAAAGCAGTGACGATCTGAATCTGTGATCTTAATAGCATATAGCATTTACATCTCTTCAGGCAGACAGAGGCAAGGACAGAACGATATAAGGGCTGTCACATATTGGAATTCGTCCAGAAAACGGAGATGCGGAAGTAACGGGACTAAGCCCGCCTCCACTGCAGACTCCAACACACAGGATCCAGTAACGTTACTTAATGAACTTCACCTGCTAGCTATGACAATACTGTCGTATATTGTACCAATTGTGAGGATCTATTTGGTCGGTTTGAGGGTTCTGCTATGCCAGCTGTTCAGCAGTCCTTTCAAGTTACCAGGTCGGTTCAGTTAGCCGCTGTTTGGGATGAGCAATACGCTGCAGCGCATGCATGCGCATGAGATGAAACGATAGATAGGAACACTAC
>JAVQIZ010164929.1:7500-10721 GCA_036023535.2 Galaxias brevipinnis
CAAATTGCTCCCCGCATTGACATGCAGGTACTGTGCGAGCGACCCTGTGGTCCTTTCCAAAGGCGATACGGAGTTTCTGGCCTGTAATATCAGAAATGCAAGTCCTCCACTAACAGTGCACTGACACGGCTCCTTGTTGAACACCGGCCTGTCTCCACCTTCAGAAGCAGCCGTTGATGCCCAGAGTTGATCTTTCCGGTAGGGGCTGTCAGATGCGGGCGACAGCCCTTTGTAGCGGGTGTCAGGCGCGTGCCACTGAGGGTGTCATTGAAGTGGGTTCCCTGGCGGCGAGGGCGGCACAATTGATTACTCTTTTGTAATTGGCCGGCATTGAAGCGCAGGGGACACGGCTGTATCAACCGCGATTGGCTCTGTGGACGGAATGAGAATGCCGTGACGTCTTTGCGTGTGTGTGTGTGTGTGTGTGTGTGTTTGTGAATGTGTGGGTGGGTGTGTGTGTGTGTGTGTGTGTGGGTGTGAGTGTGCATTCGAATGAGAATGTAATGGAGTCTCATTAGTATGTGTAGCAGGAGCTTCCAACATCTCTCTCCAAACATCCTTTGGCTCCTCGCCTGCTATGCGTGTGTGTGTGTGTTTGTGTGTGTTTGTGTGTTTGTGTGCATGTGTGAGTGCTTGTACGTGCCTTGTTGCCTATGTACAGAGAGCAGGTGTTTCAGTGTGAGCTACAAAGAAAAATAGAGAAATTAATGTGAATGAAGAGACTTAAGGAGACGTGTGTGTGTGTGTGTGTGTGTGTGTGTGTGTGTGTGAAACAGAGAAGACACCTTGTGAATATCAATGCCGTCTGACAGATTAAATCAGATTAGCTTGTTAAAAATGGTATCAATAACAAGCAAAGGCAGAGCTGGCTTACTTCAGCAGATTCTTGTGCAAGTGTGAGAGTGTATCTATGTGTGCGTGGGTATTTCTGTAAGAAATGTACAGAGTGAAAGACTGCGATTCAGTAAGCAAGAGTTTGCATGCATGTGTATTTATAAGGAAGCGCTTGCCATGCGGCTGACGCATTTTGGAGTTGCGACCACTGCAGCAGTAGTGATGGGGAATGGCTCCCGGGGAAAAGGCCTCTGGGCCAATCACATTGATAGATGTAGAATAATATGCTAATGACTTCATTTGTGCTTGAGGTGTTCTTAGTCAATGAAGCCAAAGGCTTTTTTTATTTGTGGAAATAAACTAAATTAATAAAGAACGTACTTCCACAAACAAACAACGATAGACATGGTGGCACACACAAACAACTGCACGGTATTATAGCCCGAGGCATTGCCACAAAGCTTCTTGTTTGTCTGGAGAGTTTAGTCACGCTAGGCTTGAGTTCAGCACAGGACGCCCCTAACCATGGCTCTAGATTAAGGGTGTGAAACTATTGAATCCATGTGTAAAATTAGAGGAGATTGTGTGTGTGTGTGTGTGTGTGTGTGTGTGTGTGTGTGTTTGTGTGTGTGTGTGTGAGTGTGTGTGTGTATGTTAGTGTATCAGAGAACGAGAGAAAAGTCCAACCCTGTTTGAAGGGCATGGTATGTCCTTTTCATGTTGGATACATCCCTCTCACCCACACACAAACTCAAGCACAGGCACGAAATACACACATTCTTCCAGTCAATGCTCACTATTTGGTGTATATTTTGTATATAATCTTACCATATCACACCTCAAATGTCCTAGAAATTCCCCTGCCCCCCCCTAATTAGCATTCTCCTGGGAAAGGACAGTGTTTTAGCTTTGTGTTGTCATGACCGTGGTCATTAACACTACTTGAGGTGTTTGATAAGAGAACAAATAGATCCTCTATAGTCTGTCTGTGTGTGTGTGTGTGTGTGTGTGTGTGTGTGTGTGTGTAGTGTTTTACACGTATATGCATGTGTGAGTGCTACTGTGAAACTAGGAACAAATTCCAACTCCACTCCACAATATCACCACACGTAGCAATTAGACAGTGTGCGTGAGTGCTTGTAAATGTTCTCATTAGTATCTGAGCTCAAACGCACGCGCGCGCGTATTTGTGTGTGTGTTCAACTCATCGTGCCACTCTAGTCTATCTATAAAGAGAGCCAGCTCTACTAAATCAATAGTGTAACAGCAGTACATTAGAGCCTTTCATTTGATCAGCAGCGCTACATGCTTCAGGGCAACTCCTGGGTCTCAGCCTTATTGAAAACACATACACACACACACACACACACACACACACACACACACAGTGTATACATTGTTTGGACGAAGCTCTTGAAGGTGAACAGGGCACTTACCACTCTGGCAGAAGGCCCAGAGCTCTCCACATGAAGTCATGTCAAAGCTACAATGTTTTCTTTAGAAAACCTGGAATGATGTAAAATGATGCTAAGCTACTGTATTGACTTTAAGGGGGCTTACGTAAAGTCAGTAGCAGTGAATGGAGGCTGCCCTCTGGCTAGCTTTTGTACTCTTGTGACATTATGAACAGGGGAAAGTGGACAGCATGTTTTAATTGCCTCTCTAGACACAGGCCACTTTGATGATGTTTCGCTAGCTTTCCCGTTGTTGTTACTCTCTGTAATATAGCACACTGGTCCAAAACATTAAGATCTGCTGAAGGCGGTTGGACAGTCAAGTCTAAATGGAATAAAGCAAATATTGGTTTATTGGGTCATAATTTACATTTGGTCATCATTGACTCATGATGAGAAGTGTCTTGCACCAGGTTAGGTGCATTTTGATACTTTGAGCTGTACCTAGGGCAAACTTAAAAAATATCAGCGTTCAGTAAATTATATGAAATGAAAAGCAACTTTAGTTTCTAACCCATTTTTCACTATCCTGCCTCCATTTGCCAGATGAGTGAATGAGGCCAGTGCATTGTCTCGTGCTGTAACCTTGGTTATGATAGAGAGAGGCGGTGTGTCCCGGTTGGACCTCGGCACCACTGCCCTGGACACCATCTGTCCGGGGCCCTTTGGGGCGGGGCCAGGGGCCACATTGGTGTCATGGCCTCTGCCAGCAGCATCTGGCCACTTAGGAGGACAGGCGAGACACATGGATATATGGACCAAAATAAATCATTTTAATCAATCAATCAATCAATGTCTCTGTTCTCCTCTATTTCCCCTCCCCAATTGCTCTCCTCTCCTCTCCTCTCCTCTCCTCTCCTCTCCTCTCCTCTCCTCTCCTCTCCTCTCCTCTCCTCTCAACTCCTCTCCCCTCCCCTCCCCTCCTCTCCTCTC
>JAVQIZ010164938.1:0-12664 GCA_036023535.2 Galaxias brevipinnis
ATAAGAAAACCAAAAATAACATATCACAGAAAGATACCGCAGAGAGAGGGGGAGAGAGAGAGAGAGAGAGAGAGAGAGAGAGAGAGAGAGAGAGAGAGAGAAAGAAAGAAAGAGAGAGAGAGAGAGAGAGAGAGAGAGAGAGAGAGCTGGGAGAGGGAAATGATAGTGATAGAAAGGGAAACAGAGGGAAGAGGGAGTGACGGATTATGAAAAATAAGTTAAGTGAGACATACTGTCCTCCTACCCAGGACATTAAAATGAACAAAATTAAAAAATAAGTTCTCCAAAGCTCCTGAGGCTGAGAGGAACAAACCAAGCCAGAAGCAAACACTCCAAACCTACAAAACGCCATGTCATCGGATGGCAATAACCTCTTCCAGGTGGAAACGATAAATACACAAAGAGAATGACATATAGACGAACAGTGGATAACCAAAACAGAACACAAATTAAACAAAGCCACCCATGCCCTGACAAAAACATACACACAGAAAAGCAAACACCTCAGTGAAGACAGCATGACATTATATTACAATGCAGGTAATACTACTTCTAAGAATGTGTATTGTTGGGTTTGGAGGAGTTAATTTGACAAGCACCTCTTACGTTTATTCGAGCCTGGTGGTAGACGGCCCCCGCCGAGTTGCTGCACGTGCACCGGTAGACGCCTCCGTCGGGGACCTGGGTGTGTGTGACGTTGAGCTGGCTCACCACGTGGCCCTCGTGCGTCTCGTAGTGGCCCAGGTGGTGGTGGCTGTCCTTGATGACGGCGTGGTCGTCCAGCGACCAGGTGCAGGCAGGCGGCGGTGTTCCCTTCACGTTGCACACCAGGAATACAGGCTCGTTGGGGTTCACCACCTTCTCGCTGAACGACGACAGGATCTTGGGCGTGCCGTCTGCCACGGGGGAATGGGGTACACACAGGAGGTCAGAGGAGCTGTGGGAGGGCTTAGGAGATGGAGCTGATTCAAGGGAAGTTTCATATGGTACTATTATCTATACACAAGCAAGATATCGAGTGCTTCCTATCAAGCATTATGAATAATATAATGCGGTAGGAGAGTGGCCATGGAAATATTTGATTACTTGCGCCTGTCTTCTAGCCCAGGCCCACTCTATGTCTTTATTGATTGTTTGCACAGTTCCCTGCCCACAGTAGATAGTTTCCCAGCAGGGTTTAGGTAAACCATTTTACGTCAGCACAGAAAGAGAGCAGAGAATTAAAGGCTCTACATGTAATATTTCAACAACTTGTAATCTAGTCCAAGCCCGTTTCTTCTACAGGTCAGATATTGAGTCGTTGTTTTATGAATTGCATTGCCAGTTAGTTGTGAATGTAAGAATAGTAATAAGGTTACATAACAACCAACACTAAAGAGGGAGCTAAATCGAGATTAACGCTAGCGAGCGATCTATCATAATGAATTATGAGGACAGCAAAGATAACAAACTCACAACAACACACATGTCTGGTTATTCATTGGCAACCTGCCAAAAAATCTTTGGTCCTTGTAACGATACAAAGACACATGCATACACACACACGCACACATACAAACAGAATCCTTCCAACTGACCTTCCAGGATGACTTGCACAAAGTCCTGGGCCGACATCTTGTCCTTGCGAGCGAAGCACTGGTAGGCGCCGCCGTCACTCTTGGCCATGCCCTCCATGATTAGGTTCTCCCTGCTGATACCCGTGATGCGGACGTTGTTGCCAGGGTAGATAATCTCGCCGTTGCGATACCAGGAGATCTCGTAGTCATCAGAGCCGCTCACACTGCAGGACAGAGACACCTTGCTGCCCACACTGCCTTTCACCTTCCGGGGGCTCACCACAGCCTTGAGGGGCTCTGGAGACACAGGGAGCAGGAAGACATTAGCCCCCCATAGAACAACATGACTAACAGCAGGACTAACGCCAGGAGAACCTATGAGTAGAATGAGAGGGGAACATAACAGACTTAAAGAACTAGAATAAAGAAACCCAATAGAACCCTTCCCCTGACCCATAGCAGTATTGGAGGAAGAAGTCCTACGGCACATTGAAACACCAAGTGATGTTTCCCTGATGTGTCGGACCATGACTTACGTTTGACGAGCAGCAGGCCCATGACCTCGGCGTTGCCATAACTGTTCCACACCTCACAGACATAGGTTCCCGAGTCGCTGGGCTGGGCACTGTCGATGAGTAGGCCCGTTATGGTCTGGCGGAAGCGGCTGTCGGGCTCCAGGGGGCTGTTGTCTTTCAGCCAGCGGTACTTGGGTGTGGGGTAGCCCGAGGCCTTGCAGGGCAGCTCCACCCTATGGGACGCCATCACCTCACGACGGTCAAAGCCATCCAGGATGCCTGGCTCGGCATTGGTGGGGTCTAATAGAGACACAAAATGAAGGGCACATGTTCCAATTAAAGTTGTAATGATTAGTTATCATAGCTATTCTAGTTATATAATTGCTAAGATATAATGTTTGTCGTTACAAAAGAATGTGCATAGCTTAAAAACACATTCTGCTTACTTGAAATAGCTACGATAAAGGTGTGTAAAAGTCTCTGTCAAACTAACAGATGACCAGGTATGGTTCTGTGCTGTGGTCTGTGGGATATGTTCTGACCTGACACGATGAGGCGGGCGCTGTTGCTCTGGCGCGTCTCGCCCGTGTAGCGGTGTCGCGTGGTGCACCGGTAGTTATTCAAGCCATCCTCAGGGAGGACGTCCACGATGTACAGGGCTCCCGTGGAGGAGATGACATATCTTTGTCCTGGAACACACAAAGACAGCACACGGTGAGTGCTCAAAAGCGATGGTGCTGCAAATCAGTCAAAAATGCACTGGGTTTTGAGGTTTGTCAGTTGTTCAAAGGACCATCAAGTAACTTATGCCATTTATCTGGAAGCTATTGCGTGTATATCCTATTGCTAACACATTGGAGGGTCAATATTGTTTTAAACAGAAAGGGGGTTTCACTCCAGTGGCCCCGCTCTGGACTCTTTGTGAGACCAGGTACACCGGCTGGCCTGCCAACTGGACCAAGCTGTGGTACCCAGAGCATAACATTACAACGTAACTTCACAGCTTTCCAAGAGCATGATCTCCTTCGCATGACCTTTGACCTAGGATGCACTTTCCATTTGACCTCTTGCCTTTCTTGGTTAGTTGGCTCAGAACTCTGGGCATCAACTCCAGCGCTCTCTCTGGCTGTCACAGAAACTTGGCTACATCCAGTAATATTATGCTAATGCCAGGGATCACAACGGCGCGAGAGCGCTTGTCAACATCTAAAAGGAATGATACCTTCCTCGACGCCACATCCCCGCGGGAGAGGACGGATGTCACAACTCATCGAAAAAACTATTTAGGGGGAGATTGTCTTCACAGTGTGGTCGGGAGGCATGTGAGGACAGAGGCAGTAGAGCGCAAATATAGGGTTAGGGTTAGGGTTAGGGTTAGTGTGTGTGTAAGGTCCTAACCCTAACCCTATTTAGGGGGAGATTGTCTTCACAGTGTGGTCGGAGGGTTAGGGTTAGGGTTAGGGTTAGTGTGCGTGTAAGGCATGTGAGGACAGAGGCAGTAGAGCACCAATATAGGCTCCTGGGGCAGCAATCCACTGCATTTATCGTGCTGTAGGTTTAGGGTTAGGGTTAGGGTTGTGCTGTAGGGTGCTGCTATGCAGATTGGTAAATATTGGATCTGAAAAATGGTGTCAATGGTAATTTATACATTTGATGCTTGTGGCATATTAAAGGATAAGGCAAATCTTTCAAAAAAATAGAAAGTGTATTTTGTCGTACTTCTGCGCCAAAATTATATTTCTGTGTGTTTAACGGCAATAACACCAAAAGGCAAAAACTGTGTTGATGTTTTCTTACTGTAGGTCCTTCATGTTTAAACAAAGAGCAGACCGCCAACCTTGTGGCATTGAGGAATCAGACGCTGGAGGGAGAGAGAGAGAGAGAGAGGGAGTGTGGACTGCTGTAAGCATTGACCTAGTTACTGAGACACCAGTCTGTGGATTTGATATCCTGGAGGAGTTTCAGCTCATGGTTTACATGCTGTTGTGTGAGACAGGCAACCAGCAGTTAGAATCCATGGAGAGGTGAGGGATAGACCAATGAAACAGTGTGTGTGGGTTTGTGTCTGTGTATGTAAGGTCTGTGTCTGTGTATGTAAGGTCTGCATGTGTGTGTGTGGGTTTGTGTCTGTGTATGTAAGGTCTGCATGTGTGTGTGTAAGGTCTGTATGTGTGTATGTAAGGTCTGCATGTGTGTATGTAAGGTCTGCATGTGTGTTTGTAAGGTCTGTGCGTTTGTGTAAGGTCTGCATGTGTGTGTGTGTGGGTTTGTGTCTGTGTATGTAAGGTCTGCATGTGTGTGTGTAAGGTCTGTGTATGTAAGGTCTGCATGTGTGTATGTAAGGTCTGTGTATGTAAGGTCTGCATGTGTGTATGTAAGGTCTGCATGTGTGTATGTAAGGTCTGTGTATGTAAGGTCTGCATGTGTGTGTGTGTAATGTCTGTGTATGTAAGGTCTGCATGTGTGTGTGTAAGGTCTATGTCTGTGTATGTAAGGTCTGCATGTGTGTGTGTAAGGTCTGCATGTGTGTGTGTAAGGTCTGCATGTGTGTGTGGGTTTGTGTCTGTGTATGTAAGGTCTGCATGTGTGTGTGTAAGGTCTGTGCGTGTGTATGTAAGGTCTGCATGTGTGTGTGTAAGGTCTGTGCGTGTGTGTATGTAAGGTCTGCATGTGTGTGTGTAAGGTCTGTGTCTGTGTATGTAAGGTCTGTGTCTGTGTGTGTAAGGTCTGCATGTGTGTGTGTAAGGTCTGTGTGTGTGTGTAAGGTCTGTGCGTGTGTGTGTGTGTGCGCGCGTGCATGCAAGTGCCTGCATGCTAGTGTCTGTAAATACATATGTGTCAGTCTGGTTTATATTTGTTTGCTTCTGTGTGTTTGTGTGTGTAGTGAGTAAATTATTCACCCCCCCCCCCTTAATTTTTTCCAACGGCATTATTTAAATTCAGGGCTACTAGAACAACAACGGATTAAACCTAATACAATTGCAGGCATTGGAGTGAGTCTGACATTTCACTAGCACACATCATGAGTTAGGCTAAATATATTTTGATCATGGGCTATTGTAGAGAGGACTAGGTTTAAATATATTTTTTTGTAGACTGAGTAGGAAAAAAGCTATAGAAATTCACTTCAATTAGATAGGCCCATGCGTAAAAAAATGGCGTATCAGTGGGGTTACATGTTATAAAGTAACATTTATTTGTGTATTTAGGCAAGGTGGAAGAGAAGGTTTGCCCTCATCAGCGAGCGCACAGCTAGCTCGCAAATACTCTTCTACTTAAAATAAAAACACATCTTAAAAAAATCTTGGGATTTATTTCAAAGCAAAGTAGCCTACATTTTGTTCCATCAGATCAAATTATTATCTTAGAAAAACCGAAATGAACACTTTTACTAACTAAATCTGAATGCAGCTGGGCACACAAGGTGGAAACTAAAGTCATGGTAGCATAATGGCAACTCAAAGCCGGAGGTATTTACATAAATGTGGCCGTACCAGACACCAGAGATATATGGAGAGATCTCTCTTTATGGCTCTGGTAGACACTAAACTAGTGATGGTTTTCATTGTTTCATTACAATTTCTAAACAGAATTTATTGCGCTTAGGGATAAAAAAAAAAAGGAATGCCACACTTTGAAATAGCACCCCCACATTTAGAACGGAAAGCCAAGGTACTGTAAGAATTGTTTGTGTATATATAATGAAACAAAATGACAAACTGATATGCTTTTATACTAGTAGTAGCCAGTCTAAGCCTAATTGTCGATTTTAGGACTGGTATCATCCCAGAAAACAGATTGAATTACAGAGCACCTAAATTAACGTATTAATTACAGAACACCTAAATTAACGTATTAATTAGCCCACAGAGCACCTAAATTAACGTAATTGCAGAACACCTAAATTAACGTATTTGCCAATAGTGTGGCAACATAAGATTATCAACATTATATGGACCCCCAACGTCAACATTTTGTTGCAATTTGGGGGACTCACTTCTTAATCAGGGGGTCTCAAGACACCTTAGACCCCCCATATTTCGCACACTGTGTGTGCGTGCGTGCAGGCACATTTATATGGTCATCTGTAAGATTACTGGTCAGAGTACCTTGAGGCCAGATACAACAACAGCAGTGCCAACTGATAGCGTTACATTATCAATATATCGACAACATTTCTGGCCATCTTCTCGATTGCCAACCCGCAATTAAGCATCGGACAAAATCATGTGATAAAGGAAATTACAATGCATTAAGGTATAAACTCCTTTTTTTATTATTACATCGGCTTAGCTTTACATGGTCTTATCACATCATTCAAGATGAAAATACACACTCTTGTGCATGAGTAGGGGATTTAAAATAACAATTGCACACACAGACAGACAGGCCTACACAAGCAAAGCTGTGTGCTCTTTTTTCCCACCCTCGGGCTTCTCCATTTTGATTCTGTGCTGGTCCTCAGAAATCTCACTGTGGAATCCATCTTGAGCGAAACAAAATGGTATGTCTCCCTAGCTGCTGTGTTCAACTGCAATTTTCTCTCCAAGCACCTCGCCATGTCCTCTAGTGGCTTTTAAGACATCAGGGTAGAGAGTTATTGGGTTATGACAGGCGAACGTCCAGATACAAGGGAGGAATCTAAGCAAAGCTTTTTTATTCTATAGCCTTTTTACATTCCCTCTCTACATTTTTTAAACAGAATGTAAGTGGTATTTAATTATAAATTAGACGCTACGATGTCAAGTCAGTCCTATTATTTCAGACAAACACAAACATTTCCTAAATGCATAGTCCTTTAAATACATGCAAACATTAAGCTTCTGTACTGTACATGCAAACAGGGCTGCCACCAAATTCGACAGCCTAATAACGGTGATCATAGTAAATTACCCCCATTAAAAACAGGTAGTGGGGATTCTGCCCAGTTGTCAGTGTTCAGGCCTTTTCCCACATGCGCTCCAAGCCGACCGCAAAGGAGCTTTCCTTTCTCCAGACACACGTAATCTAATCACTCCCACTTTGCCAGAGAGGGGATCTAATATCTCCTGTCAACTCTCATACTTAGCATGCTAAATAAGCCTAGACATATGGATGATCCCGTCTTTGTGTCCCCCTCACTTACACAGGACGCCCTTTAAAAGGTGGCCCAATATTCCTAGAGTTAAACATTTAAGGACACTATGATCACAGTGATCCAGGAAGTGCCCTTTTGAGTACTAGGGCTGGTAACCCACAATGCATTGCACATGGAGGTCAAGGCAAAGAATGCCATACCTGTCTACTCAGTAGGCTAAAATATTCCCACATAGGCTACTGTAGTAAAGGAATAGGTTATTTGCACCCACAATTTGCTTTATGACTTAATTTATAGACCACAGTAGGTGCTAGTTAGACTAGAGAGGTACTATAAACTTTGGCTGTGTGACAACCAGATGTGTTAAATTAGGGCTGTCAAACGATTAAAACATGCTATCACGATTAATCACGAGTGTCCATAGTTAATCGCGATTAATCACAAATAAATAAAAAAAAATATCCGTTCAAAATTGACAACAAATGGGAAATCTTTGTTGATAAATATTGTTATCAACATGGGAGAGGATAAAATGTGCTTGACTTATGCAAATTTATGTGTTATTGGAAATCTATCAACCACACAAAACAAATATTGTCCAGGAACCCTTAGTTTCCAATGGGCTCGCACTAGTGTTGAACTGCATGCAGAACCAACTTTAACATCTGTGTTCGGACTAAAAACACTGCATTCATTGTATAACAGGTACATTGATCAGTTAACCACTTCAGTATCAAACCTCACTCACACTTCTTAAGAAAACCAGAATGTAATTGTGTCCAACCTCACATGGGGAAATACAAAGCCTCACAAGCGAGATGTTTCGGGGCTAACAGGACTGTCTGCATTAGCTGTGTGCTTGGCTAGCAAATGGTATACTATTTAAGATGAGATGTTCTCCGATAGTAACTACATTTAATCAACAGTATCTGCAAAAAACTTTGATCTTGTCGACAGATCCATTTGTGAATAATGCGTTAACTTTGACAGCCCTAGTTTAAAAATAAGTAGAAAGCAACAACATGGCTAGAACGGACACAGAACAAACATGGCTGTCTGGGGCATCAGCACATAACCAATGTTTATACAGGTATATACTAGTACAATAGATTTGCACAATAAATAATTGCCCCTCTTCTGGAGCTGACTGTCTTCCTCCTGTGGGGGATGTCGGTGGAGCAGTCGGTGTGTTCTCCGTTTAATTGCTAGCTGCTCGGGGTCAACAGTGCGTAGCGTCTTGCGGCGTGGCCAGCGATCTGATTTGATCTCTAATCTTGTCTGATTGAGGTCAGGTCAGAACGGTAACCCCGCTAGGGAGCTCGGAGGGAAGCAGGCTACAGACTTTTAATATCACCTGATTATCAGAAGATGTATTTTGGTCGGGTCTGCAAGGCCGGCAAACTTGGCTCGTTTCAACAATCACTCTCAGCGAGGCTGACACAAATGTCTGGTTCAGCCACACTCTGGCTCGTATTCTTCCGCTAAATGCACCTGCTGTGCACGTGGATATTGGGAGTACAAGTGAGCCACAGTCTCAAAGGCCCTGCCTCTCGCGGTCCAACCACATTGAACGTGACAAGTAGAAGAGACAGGGCTGTTTCATTGAACACTCTGCGGTGGCTTGTTTAGCACTAACATGTTGCTAAACAAAGCAATCCACTAGAAAGGTTAGGATGATGGTATAATGTCGGCCATTTTATGTTTCTGAATCAAACCGGCACGGGTCTCTTTTCTTTCTACTCGTTTTACTTCTACCTAGAAGCCTTGGCACCGTGGGGGGATTTTTCCCCCCAGCTTGAATGCTCAGAAGCTCCTTTCTGTGTTCCCCTGAAACACATCTCTGTTTCTGGCTGGCACTCTATCCTTCCCTCTCCCTTTTCTTTCCCTCCATCTCAGTGTCTTGAATGCTAAAATGAAGGCTAGATCTGTCAGGATTCGGCAATGAAACCTAGTGTTCTCCGGCCCCAAGGTGTGTCTTCTCCTTGCTAAAGTTGATTTTGGTAGATACTGCTTTACAGTATTAAAGTATGAAAGTAGTAAGGTGCCATGCCCCAAAATTGTGTCATGTTCTTTTTTTGTCCACAAACAGTTGTTTCTACTGTATTGTTACTGAATCAGATAATCTTTACCAGTAGTCAACTAGCATTCTAGAATATAGCCAGCCTAGAGTCATTTTAGCACTTCTGTAAATGAAAGCCACCATTTTGTTTTTATGTCAACCTAGGTGTGCATCTCCAGGGCAAATAAAAAATGCATCCCATCTACAGCTGCTGCCCCTCAAAACAAGCAAACCTACCGAACGACCGACTGGCGAGCACGCACGATGGAGCGTTAATAATGAAGGCTTGTGTTCCCTTCCAGCCACATCAAAGGACCACTTAAGGCCAAGGCTCTTTGATCCTTCCCTCATCTCTAATCTTTTAAAAATATCAGTCAATATCTCTCAGGGCGGTGTTTGGAAATGGGGATTTTAAAGGAATCATTTGATGACTTGACTGCCGTGTTAAGAATTTGCCTGCGACTCTGTGAGATGGTCCCCCACAGTGTGAATTAAAGATGTATTTTCACCCTTCATAAAAGATTCAGGTGGGTTGTAATCCATGCAAAAAAATGTCCAGCTGCCATGAAATGAAGCATGCATATTTCATAAACAATCGTACAAGTGAAATATGTCGTCTTAATAAATGATGGAATCTTCTTTTTTCCCCTCAATGTTTGAGCTCCCTTTGAATTGAAGGAGAGTCAATTTGTACAGTCAATAGCAAATAAAAAGATGTTTAAAAAAATTGCTAAGGTAAAACCACCCTAAAACAAACATTATCCAACAAAGCAAGGCCTCTTGAAATATCATAATGTGCAACCATACATGAGGAGCCCACTTACTGGGTGGAACACCAACTCTAATTATGACAACAGTGGGCTATATGCAATTATCACCAACATTACTGCAGGCACTGTTAGCCACAGTCCCTGTGGACTTGTGAAATTGTTGACCTCTCAGCCTTAGCTCTCAACGAGAATGAGAGAGAGACTGCAATTAAAATGGCGGTTAGAATGGAGGATACAGTAAAGAAAGTAAAATACATTTATAACCAACTTTGATAAGGAGTTTAACAACTTAGCTATTGTCAGAGAGCCATTGAGCAGTGGCCTTACAGTTTTTAGTGAGTGTCCAAATTCCTTCAATACAAACGACAGCTGTTGAGGATTACCAGTTGGCTAGGTTAAAGCTGGCGAGCACTCTCAGAAGTCCTATGACTTAGAACATCTCATTACATTGGCAGGTATTCTCCACTTCTAGCTGTTCTTTCTTTTCAGCCAGACTTTCAGGACGGGAAATTAAGTGATAAATGACCTAAGGTGACACAGAGAAAATAGGCAAGAAAATGTAAAAGGGTTCAAGTGGTTAACCAGAAGACATATGCAAAAATAAATGTAATGGGCAAATAGTGCATAAAACAATGCAAATAATTGAATTGGAATGTGTTTCTACCTGCAGCTAGATCCCAGCCATTTACTGTAAAGCACTTGCATGTATAATTCATCCTCTCTCCATGCGATCCACTTTGGAAGTGTTCCACTGTCGCCACCACACAGAACCTGTTCCCCACATGGACCACCACACAGAACCTGATCCCCACATGGACCACCACACAGAACCTGATCCCCACACGGACCACCACACAGAACCTGATCCCCACATGGACCACCACACAGAACCTGTTTCCCACACGGACCACCACACAAAACCTGTTCTCCACACAGAACCTGTTCTCCACACAGACCACTGACTCCCTCATGAAAACCGCTCCCCATTCTTCATCTTCCCCTCTGATAGAGTTTAACTTTACTTGTAGCTGTCAACAATGCTAGCTGCTGTGGCTGGTTTCTGTACTAATGGTAACATCTTGATTTTCACTGGAAGTTTATGCTAGCATAAATACCAATGCAATAAACGTGGGAAACCAAAATCATAATTTGTTAAATAGTTAATAAAGAATACTTGACAAGGGTCCCAAATCTATTTGAGGTATTAGAAAAGAAAGCCTACCAATCCAGAGGCTACTAAATGATACTGTAACAGTAATCCCACCACTGGAGACGTTTTAATGTATACTTTGGCACCTTGTGTATGTGGGACTATAGCGACTATCTACAGCTAGTAAAACAGGTCATTCAATGTAGCAGTGTGTTTCTAGCAGCCTGTGCCCCATGCCAGTGAGTTGATGCGAGTGCTGGGCTACATCATGTGGCTGTGTGGAGCAGCCTCTGCCATCATAACCTAATTATTGCCACAGCTTAACAACAGCAATTAGCATGTTTCCATCAGACGACACTAATTTGTGAATTCCATTCCCTCTCTCCCAGTCCCAATGAAACAGAGAGAGAGAGAGAGAGAGAGACAGACTGGGCTATAATGAAGGTGAAACAGAGAGAGAGAGAGAGAGACAGTGGTCTGCTCTCTTCTGCGCTAAAGGCAACACTAAATCCACATCTGTAAAGCCATTGAAATTGCTTGTGGTAATTGAGTTTATTGTAGCGCTGGGTGGAAGCTGTAATGACATTTCACATTTTAATCATTTGTTTTTGAATAGTCCACATTTACCAAGCTCTCCAGTATGACAAAGCGGACCATGCTTGCTCATCTGCACTCTCAAATAAAATGTCACCCCTTATAACGCAGAATTCAATTATTTCATTTTTATTTTGGATATAGTTCCTCTAACCCCTTAAAAAATGTTTTCCTTTTAACCCCATACAAATCATTATTCACTACAAAATGATCTACTTATCCTAATCAATGTTTGGCTTGATTGAAGCTTGATACAAATACAAAATCTAAGCACTTGTAAAATGGCTTTTGATGATTTTCATTAACAGAAATAAACAAACAGTTCATCTGCAAATGTTACAGCTTAGCCCTTAAAATTAGGGATTCAAATTTGATTTAACAAACGAAAACACAACATATTCACTTTAAATTTGAACTTATAGCAATACACAAGAACCTCACATATTTGATGAATATAACTATGTTCACACTGTCATAAGACCCAGCTCAGCCTCCATTTTGTAAACATGGGAGTCCATTACCATCCAGTCCCCTCCACTCCTCTCAGGCTGACTTAGTGGATATGTGGACTTTAAGGACATTAGTATAGATGAGACTGCAGCCTTCCCAGAGATGCCAGTGACTGATAGGTCTAAGCATGAGTCCGGACAGTGAGTCGGAGGCCCTGCTTTTTAATGGGGTCTGTTCCCAGTAATTAGGCTGACACAATTTGATCAGCGGCAGGCTAAGCATCTTCATGTGAAGCAGATGGGGGGGAATTAACGCTGATGTAATAAGTACAATTTGTCACCATTACAGGCCGAGGTGTTGACAGCCGCTGCATGGCGTTGTCAGGGCAACTGTTGCCTCTCCCCGCCTGCTTCCAGCAAGCAGACCCCTCACTCCCACCTCCCTCGATGTGTTCCATACTGTAGGTGGGGCTTACACACACAGCCTCGCTCTC
>JAVQIZ010164964.1:0-11964 GCA_036023535.2 Galaxias brevipinnis
TGTGTGTGTGTGTGTGTGTGTGTGTGTGTGTGTGTGTGTGTGTGTGTGTGTGTGTGTGTGTACCGGGCGCAGGCAAGAGGTGTTATTTGGGTGTGTGTGTGTGTAAGTATAGTGAAGCAGAGGCTTTTTACACGCGACTGTGTCAGTCAGTCTGTCTGCGGTGCCAGTGTGTGGTAAGGTCGGTGTGGAGTCGGAGCTCCAGTGCTTCATCTCCTGTCTTTAAGGCTTCCATCAGTGGGGATAATCACTGTTTTTGAGGCCATTTAGCAGGTCTGATTGTCGGAGGCTGCTCTAATCCTGCCACCAATTAAACCGTCTCTGCTGGCAGGAGAGCTTTGATTTAAGACCTCGTCTAACGTTGGCTCACACACGCACGCACGCACGCGCGCACACACACACACACACACACACGCACACACACACACACACACACACACGGCACAGGTCTGGGTAGAGACAAACGGTGGCGTTGCGAGGGGGAGCAGTGTTTACCTGCCCACCTCAGTGGATTCCTGGAGCGACTGGCTCAGACAGAGGGAGAGAGGCTCCGGTGCCTGGGAGTCTACCGTCTACAGTGGAGACATTCTTAGCCTGATATCACTGCCCCGCGCTCAACAAAGATGTTGAAAGCCCATATTGAAACAAGTTTGGGAGGCAAAGGGGAGGGAGGGAGGGAGGGAGAGAGAGAAGGGAGTTAGGTTGACTCGCCTCATAAATCTGCTGTCGTCAACGGGGCCGGAAGCCTCGATGTATCCTGAGTGTGGAGAGAGCAGGTGTGTGTGTGTGTGTGTGTGTGTGTGTGTGTGTGTGTGTAAAATAGAAAGAGAGAGAGCCATAAACCGGGTGTGTGCTCTGTCTACGGTGGAGTTGACGCTGGGTTAACATTTGCAATGCATACCCCTGTGAGATGTATTATCAGACACTGTTTATGTTTGGTGGCGGAGGGGGACGGGGGGGACGGACGGACAGGGGGCTTATTTCTCCGGACTAATCTGCACGGCCCGCAGCTGTACAAGAGAATGGCCTTTTCATGTCTGCTGCCGTCCCTGGACTTTTTTCATGCTGCTATCTGGGCCGATCAGGGGTCGATAAGGAGGGGAGGGCTGGCTGGATGGAGGATGGGGGTATCAGTTGCTTCAAAGCGGCGTGGCAGCATTCTCCCGGCCTGGCCTGTTTACACTGCTCAGTGGAGTCTGCATTCCTGCCTCTCATTTTTCCATGGCATTCCGAGAGAAGCTCCATGCTCCTGGCTGCGTGCCCAATGGCCCTGCAATGTTGACCCCCCCCTCCTCTTTCCCTCCTCTTTCCCTCCTCTTCTCCGGCCGTCATACGCACACTCATTTTATTTTCCCTCCCTCCCTCCCCCCTGTAGTCTCCCTTTCCTCTTCCTCGCCAAACTTCGAGGGGCATGGAGGCACGGAGCGCTTGCAGCCCCCTCAGCAGGGTGCCAGGGAGAGGAGGGTCACATGCACCGGGGCTCTGCAGGAGCCTGGAGGAGGAGAGGAGGAGGAGGAGGAGGAGGAGGAGGAGGGCCCCTCCTAATCCCCTGCCTCCGTCTTTCTCTGGAAAGACTCGGTACAGTACTGTAGCAGCTAGCAGCCTTTGTTTACAGCCTTGGCTCTTTTATTATCTTTTATCATACCTTTATGGAACACCCTCTGCTTCTGTAGTGTGTGTGCGTGCGTGTGCACGTGCACGTGCGTGTGCGCGTGTGTGTGTATGTTATGGCTAGGATGAGCAGCACCTGTGCTCCTGTGGCTTGGAGATCTTTCCGGAATCCTCGGCCTGTGAGTCAGCCGGCTCCCCACGACTATTTTTAATATGAAAGTGAAAGAAACGCTGCCAATTACCAGGCCGGCGGCCACATCAAAGCGCCGCCCTGCTGGCCATTCTGTGTGTATTTACGGGCCTTGTTGTGGAGGACATCTATTCTAGTGGGGCCGGGGCCCTCCAGCAGAAAGAACAACAAGCACACGGCAGGGCCTTGGTTTTGGCCCAGCGGGTTAATAGCCCTCTGCCTTTCTGACTCTAGACGGTTATGGGTTTCCCCTGTGGAGCCTCAGGACGGAGGGACACCCTGAATCGCAAAGCAGGGAGGAGGAGGGAGAGGGAGACCGCTCCTATGGGAAAGACTACGTAAGGGTTTGATGTGTCTGTGCTCCCACGAGCTCCTCCCTACGCTTCCATTGACCGCAAACGTGTCTCTTCGACCCCAGTCGAGGGCTGTGGGGGGGGGGGGGGGCATGTGGGGGGGTCCCCCTCGTCGCAGCGGAGGTTAACGGTAACAAACGGCTCCCTGGGACCGCCCCCTCTGGAAGTCAGACCGCGAGGAGCAGTCGCAGGGCGAGCGTATCGAGTTCTCCTTTGAGGGATAACTCGTTTTTAAGCGGCCATGTGTGTTGGATAAGAGTGGATCGGCGAGACGCGCTGGAGGTACGATGAGGCCATCTTTAAGAAACCCGAGACGCTCCGACTCAAGTGTTAGCCGGGGCGCAGCATTCCGCATTAGGCCGGGCTCTCCCCACATGCTCTCCCCTTCGCTAAGCTGAACCTCTGGGCCTGTCCTCCCTAGGGGCTGGGCCTGGCCCCGCACCGCCGGCAACAGACAGAGGACAGGCGGAGGGGGAAAGGAACCACAGACGGGGGGCTACGTTACACCCGGGTTCCTAAAACGCTAGATTAGCTCAAAGCTTTCTATTGTGGTAAAAAAAAAAAAAAAAAAGAAGAAAAAAAAAAAACGGTTTGGCGCCTGCACTTCCAGGAGGGGTGTGTGCGGCTGAATGTGCGTGCGTGCGTGTGTTCTCCTGGACCTCCACCTTAGGTGCCGAGTTTCCAGCGATTCCTTTGTCCTGCCCTTGGCCTTTTCTGAAAGGAAAACTCTGCAGGTTCCATAGAGGGGCTGGCGGCATAGCGGTGCCGAGTTTCAGTCTCTGGGTTTGGCTGCTTTGGAGTGTGAGGCGTCACGGGTTAGGCCGAGAGAGACGACGGAGGAGGTGGAAGTGGGACAAGCAGAAGACATTAAAGACGGCTCCCACTGACTCTGTCAAGTCGACCGTCGACCCTTCCGAGAAGAATGAAAGGCTTCTTGTCGGAAAGAGAGATTGGTGGGGAGTTTATTGTCAGAGGGCTTCATCTCCAGCGAAAGGGGGATATTAAACACGTACCCAAAAGCCCATCCTTTTTATGTGAATGTCTGTTAAATAGGGCACCTGTCTCTTGTTAAAAGGAGATTGCTTCTGGTGTCATTTCCCCATCCGTCTGAAGAAGGAAGGGAAGGAGGGGGAGGGGAGGGGTTATCTTTTCAAGATGGCCCTCTTTGGCCTGTGATGTACAGTGCTGCATTCCAACCCTAGTTAAGCTAACTGATCTCAGGTCAGCTCTCAGGAGACTCCTCATTTCCAGTAACTGGTGCTCATCAGCCGTACAGAGTCAAGGGGCCTAGCGCAGGCCTCTCCCCAGGGTGGTGGCTGCTTCTTGTTGCCTTGCAGGCTGGGCCTTGGTGCGACTGGCCCGATGGCGTCTGTCGTCTGCAGCGCTGCGGCCGGTGGTTAGGGCTTTTTCAGAGGGAGAGGGGGAGGAGGGTGGAGGTGGCACCGTTGCCCGGTGACTGGGTCCCTGAAGGCAGGGCTGGTTACACACGGACTGCTCCTCTGTGATCCACCCATGCAGCAACACTTTCCATATGTCCGCTCCGCTCCCCGCTGCCACGGCTCTCTATCTCCCTCTCATCCCGTCTTCTCTCCTCCTTCCGTTTCTTTGCGATGAATTTTGATTGGTTGTGCTGTTCTTTTTTTTGTTTTGATCCGTAAGAAGCGACGCCCTATACCCTGTGCTATACCTCGACTAGCCTTGTCTTTAGAGAGGGGACGTGCGGCCCCAGAGTGTAGCCTGGGCTGCCCCGGGGACTGACGGAGGGAGACGGCCTTAGAGCTCCCGAGTCGTGGGCCTGAGAGAGGGGACGGGCCAGCCTGCAGGGAGGAAGGCCGGAGGAAGCCTGGAGGACGCGGGGCTGCGGCCCCCCCAGTGTTCAGGGAAGGAGGATCAGTGAAACACCAACAAAACCCCCGTGGGTTACTGAGCCTGTGACTTGTGTTGACAGGGAAGCGCTGTGTTTATGTTCCAGCTCCAGCTTTGAAATGGATAGCCTAGCCCAGGCCCTGGGGCTGATTGAGCAGTGATGTGCGTGTGTGTGTGTGTGTGTGTGTGTGTGTGTGTTTAAGAGCGAGAGAGAGAGAGAGAGAGAGAGAGACAAAAGGAGAGCGACAAACCTAGGAATTGTCGGAAGGGCACGGGGCCGCTATCTCCTGTTTCCAAGGTGACCTCCGCATGACTGGGCCGCGTTGCTGGGAAAACGGATGCTAGCACAGAACCAAACCGTCAAGTCGATCCGCCGTGTCGTTCACTTCCTGGGGCGGAGGTCACGGTAGGAGGAGTGCTTCGACCCCTATGGTCAACAGCGTTCTCATTGTCCCAGGGCTCGTCCCTCCCAGATGATGGTTCATTTCAAACAGCACTGGGACATTGTGGATGACGGATCCAAACCACATTCCAGTCAGAGTATTTTGAGGTGTGAGGTGTCTGGTGGCTTGATGTTTTGCCAGCTAGACTGAACAGCTAGACTTGTGGAGTGGTTTATTGTCCCTGCAGTAAGGTGCCAGTAAATATCAAAAGCATCTCCGCGGAACCTTGGCCGCTTGGGAACAAGCAGGTCTGTAATTGTGTGAGAGTAAACTTAGTTGGAGGGGCGATCGCCTGACCCCAATTTCCCATACTTGGGTGCCTGGTGCTGTTTCTCTCCCTGTTTGTGTGTGTGTGTGTGTGTGTGTGTGTGTGTGTGTGTGTGTATGTTTGGGGGTGTGACTGTGTGTGTGTGTGTGTGTTGTCCTACTTTGGAGCTGGGGACACAGGCAGGTTAGTGGTGCAGTAATGCGTGTCCCTGTGACTGTGTCTGGTAGACACTCTCTCTCTGCTAGAGGCCAAGATGAGGCTGCATGGCACACGGCACCCCCTGCTGGGCATTCTGTGCAACTGCACTCTGCTCTCTCTGCCCTGTGATCCTGCCGTCTCCCACGCAGGGTTGACCAAAGGCCGACTTAAACAGGCCCGTACATCCTAGAGCCGGCCTTGCACCACCGCTCTCATGACATCACGCCCCAGGTAATTCATCCTGGATGGAAATTGGCGGCAACTCGTTTGTTTGTGCAACACAATGGCTCAGGATGTGGTGGAACCACTGAGGCGCAGTCGCCCTGGAAAGCCCCGTTGACTAACCTGCGCTCCCGTCTCGCCCCACCACGGAGTGTCTTCTGGAATTGGAGCGTCGCTGACGCGGTTTGGCAGGAGCCCTCGACGGTCACGCCACGCCAACTGGCCTCCTTCGTGCGTCCCCGAACGTCCCCCTCGTCTTGTTCCAAACTCTTTCCAAGAGCCGAGAGACGGTTTGGATGGGGGCGGACACTCGGGAGCAGACAGGCATCCTGATTGGTTCCTGAGAAAAGGGACCGGAGAAGGCAGTCGCCGAGCATCGACGCTCTTCCAGATGCTTCTAGCGTGGGGTCCTTTTAACCTGCGTCCCAGGCTGTCGCCGTGGTGACCACCGGCCTTCATAAGAATATAGAATGGGATTTGCATGAAACAAATAATTTTGCTAGAGCTGTAAAGAAATGCTGCAAAGAAATGCATTTCCCAGGGGATGACCCAGGCCCTTGTGGAGGATGTCCTGTAGTAGTATTGGCCTACGGAGAGTATTGGCCTACGGAGAGCGCTTAGACTGGAGGGGTCTCTCCTTTAAGCTTTCAATGTCCCCTTAACCTACCCTGAGGACGGCTCTATGCCTCCTGGAACTGGCCTGGTGTCTGGTTACTAATACCCCCCCACCCCACCCCCACCCCGCCGTGCTCACCTGCCGCTCACTGGATCCAAGCTTTTGATAGGCAGAAAAAAACACAGGCATACTGAACAGCATATCACACACACCTCTAGCACACAGGGAGACAGACCTCTGCTCCAGCCCCCTGCTGGCACATGCTCTCACAAAGACTCTCTCACACACTGCTGATGCTTGGCGGTCGTATCAAAGGGGGGGGGGGCAGGCTAGTTGGCTTAAGCCGTTGCCGGGCCCCATTGTTGACACAGATCTCTGGCAGGGAACAGGAAGTTCAGGCGGTTCACAGGAAGTGTTGCCGTTTGAACCTGCCTAATCACCTGCTGAGCGCTAGCCAACACACTGAGACGGGGGAGAGGGAGAGGGGCTGGCCGAGCCTTAGACAGAGCCCCGTGGAACCGCTACTGGTCCACCATCCCTCGTGCCTTCCCTCTCCTCCTCCGCCGGGAAGACTGACCCTAAATGCTGCGTCCGGTGTGTGTGTGCGTGTGCGTGTGTGTTTGCAAAGTGTGTGCAACTCAACCAGGTGTGTTTTTGATGAGTAAGTCTTGGCCTTGGAGCCGGGCTGGTTTGGACCAGGCTCAGAGAGAGAGAGAGTGAGAGACTGTCTGTGTGATTAAGGAGCCCAGCTATGAGGGGCGGAGGCTTCCTGTTGAGTGACTCGGTCGGGATACTGGGTCGGAACACTGTCGGGGTGGCAAGCAACAAGTTTAGTTGCTGATAGAGGATAGCAAGTCTATGTCTCTTCACGCTTGCAGGGGGCTGGGTACATTACGTTTGACCTCAGCGTTCCAGCTTGGCTCGTCGTGTTGAATTATTAGAATTTCCATAACGGCTCCTTCATTTCCGACCCCTAACTCATTCTCTGAGATAGACTTTCTTCTGCTTGGCTTTGACAGTTTGATGTCTTCTGCCGTGTTTCATCCAGTCAGGAGTCTGGTCTTGTAAAGCCTGGAGAGTTGACTGGATGGTAATTGCAGGGTAGGGGCCGATGAAAGGTGCGAGCTCTTATATTAGGTGTCCCCTCTAACAGACACTGACATAACTGCCTGGACCCAACTCCCAAGATGATCAAACTACGTTATCTAGCAGTCTTTTTTACTCTTTAATCTCTCTCTCTCTCTCTCTCTCTCTCTCTAAATAGATCTCTCTCTCTCTCTCTCTCTCTCTCTCTAAATAGATCACTCTTTCTTTTACTCTTCATTGGCAGATTAAAAAGATAAGCCCTAAGGCACAGAGAAGGACAAAGATCATGGACCTCCAACCCCAACTACTGTTTATATTCCCTGTTTTATATTTGTCTGTTTATTTTGAGGCCTGTCAGATTCTCGACTTAAAACTGTTGTTTATGCAGACTTGGATGTTGGAAGAATGCCTTTAATCGTGGCTACAAAGGAATGGAAGGACATCTCCCCCAGCTCTTTAGATGGAAAGGAGAGGAGTGACCATTGTTAGCAGACTAGAAGGAACTGTTTGTGCGCGCTGTGGTTTCTTGTCCCTGTGAAATGGAGACTCAGTGATTTTGGTTCCCAGGCCTCTTTTTCTCAGGCCCATACAAAAACCAAATGAAGACGTTTCAGTCCCGGTTGCTGTTTATAGTCAAACACCAGTCTGCTACTGACTGGCAGACGCAACAAACGGAGAGGGTTCACAGCCATCTGATTGTAGGTGGCGTGGGCATATCGTAAATAGAACATAATGTTTAGTCTTGTCCATAACGCAGAACATGGACAGTGTCACAAACAAGCCAAGGCCTCAGGGGCTCACTAGGGGAGAGACCATAAGACCTAGTCACTCCTTTCAAACATGTTTGACCTCATTCTTCACGATAGCACCTAGCGTAGTGAGACAATGAAACCACAACCCCAGCAGAGAGAGATTTGAATGAGTGGACTAAACTTGCCTCTGTATCCCCCTGTTTCCCCTTTGACCTGTAGCATAACAGGGTGTGGTGACGGCGGCACTGGTGCTCGTTTCATTATCTTGTTATTTTATGCTTTTTCCCCCCTCTTTGTTAAAGGCCAAGTTCCTCTGTGAACCTCTAATTTGGGCCTAGTAAACATGGATTGGTGAAGCAGTTGGCAGCACAGTAGACGGCCCGGGGCAAGGCATCGGTTTACGTTCTCTGGCTGGCTGGCTGGCTTACTGGCTGGCTGTCTGGCTGCTCCAGTTTGAACCTTTTCCACTGGGATTTCCTCGTCTTTTTATCCATATAAAGCAGGCCCTCCAACCTGAAACTAGTCGTAGTAGTAGTCATGGCATGACGGTTAAATATCAAGCTTTAAAGCGGCATTTAGGCACATGTTGTTCTAAGTACCGGTTTATTTCACTTTGGTCCAGTTTTGCCCGGCAACCGTCTGTCCCTTTTTTCTCTCCGAGGTTAGAAATGTGGGGTCGATCAAGGCTGCATGCCTGCGGCTCTGTGTGTGTGTCCCCAGCTGTGCCGTGAGTTCCCCCGGTCCCTCTCAACAATAACACATCCCCCGTCTTTATAAACACGTGGACAGCATTCCCTGGACAAGCCACAGAGTGCGGCCCCGTAGGTTTACTTGTTGTTTTTCTGTTTGTCTTTGAGGACACACCGTACACACGGCAGTCCCGAGCGGTTCTTTAGCAGATCCATTCCAAGGCTCTCAGCCGACGCCGCGGCCGTCCTGGTGCGCTGGTAGTTCTTTAATCATCTGTTGTTGTTGTTATTGGAGTTGCGTTGCCAACACTCCATGGCTGGGGACGATGCAAGTCCTTTTTTGGGGCACGCGTGTGCGCTGGCCTCGGTTCCAAGGCTAGAGCTCCACCCGTGCGTGAGGTGGTTTTGCAAGAGATGTTTTCTTCTCTCTCTCTCTCTCTCTCTCTCTCTCTCTCTCTCTCTCTCTCTCTCTCTCTCCTCCTCTTCTGGTGTTCTCTGCCTCGCTCACCCCCAGACAGACGCGAAGCAGCCCTCCGTGACGCATGACGTCAGTCCCCCTCAGCCGGGGTGCCAGCTGTTGATGTCACCCCAGGACCTTTTTAATTTAGGGATTTCCGCTAGCTGGGAGGGGGGGGGGGGGGGGGGGTGCGCGCTGGAGCGGCCACATTAAGAGGTCGGGCTCGGTCGGGGTGGGGTCTAGGCCGGTCCGGACTGAATCATGTGAGTGGGATTTTCTCATTAGGGGGGGGGGGGGGGGGGTGTTGTGGGAGAGGAGAGACCGGGTGCCTTCGGGTAACGTTTTAAGTTGTAACGTGGAACTCTGAAAGGGGATGAGTGTTCGTGTGGACTAGGGTCCTGGTTCATGTCTCGTTGTGTATGTTCCTGTGGTTTGGGCCCAAGGAGTGGCCCGCTCCGTTCGTGCGACTGCCCGGTTGTGACATTGTGGGACTGATAAACATGGCTGCCATCCCTTGAGCTCTTAAGTACAGCCTTTCAGCAGCTAGACCCTCCCATTCAGCGGGGATCAAATGTTCCAGCCGAGGTCTCTTATTTCGCTAGTCCTCCAGGCTTTGAGCGGGAGGGAGGATCCCCAGCCAGTCATGGCATTGATTGTGTAGTTTAGCGTGTAGCCGCGCAGGCCCTTCGGGACGCCTCCCAGGGGGGTTTTCCACGGGGCATTCAGGACCTGGGCCCCAGGCAGTCCTGCCCACCGCTGTCAACACGTGTCAGCTCGACTTTCTCAGCCCCGTATTCTTTGAGACGTCAATCAGGCACTGTTGGGCTGAGTGCCGCTATAGTCACGGCCCTTTTCAGTTTTCTTCTCCCTTTCTTTCTTTGGCTCTCTGTGATAAGGCGACTATTAGTCAAATGTTCTCCCACACATAGAGGAAGTACAGTATGTCAGCCGTACCCCGTCATTAGGAAGAGAGCAGTCCACAGTTACAGTACGGCTTATTACTGCTGCGTAGTTGGCCAATAGCTTGTCACCTAATTAGTTTCCGTCTTCTGTTGGCATATCTATATGCAGAATGAAGCTTGTATTCCAGGCTTGGCTTTAAAAGCAGTTGTTTTCCCACATGAAGGTCATCTACGATTTGCAGGGGTCTTTTGTACTCTGATACACTAATAGAAAAAGGGAGTATTTTAGAACTTCTTCTGACGTGAACTAACTGAACGACTATAAATCCGTCAACGTTTTTCCTGCAAGCCCTTCTGAATTGGCCTACCCGCTGCCCACTTTGTACGTCCATATTGTGCTAAGTTGTTACCCATGGCTCTCCACAGTTCTTTTCCAGTTTGTGGATTGCCGTTGTAGTGATAGCATGATTATCTGATTGTTACCTAACAGATGTGGCCAATGACCACGCCAACAACAAGAGACTGAGTTTCAGCAACAACAAAATCTCATCTCTTCTTTTTCTTAACTAAAACGTGGCCTATTGTATTGTTGTTGTTGTTTTGGAGAAACCCCAGGCTGTGGTAGTGATGTGGTGTGGCCGTGTCCGTGTGTCCCGTTAACTTTACCGTCCCTCTTTGTCCATCCAGTACCACCCTTTGTCGCTGTGCAACACCAGCGAGGATGACCGGCAGGAGAGCGACTTCATCACCATCGTCAAGCTGGAACGCCAGGGCCTCAAGTGTCTGCCGCTGCTCGACAAGGTGTGTTTCGGCGCGCGCACACACACACAAAACAAACACAAACAAACACACACACACACACAGGTACAGAAACACAGTGCAGCGTCTGCATGTTAGTTCACATTGCTTGTTGACTTATCCTGGCGCTGGTGAAGCCCCGGTAGCCTTAGCGAGATGAGTGTGTGAGGCCGCCCCTAATCTGACAGATAATCCTTCCTCCTACTGTGGCCCTCTCCCTGGCACGCCACACGCTGTTGGCTCCAGACCTGAAGGAAGGCACTTAGAAGAATCCTTGGCAGCAGTTGAATGTATTCGGTAGGCTGCTGGCCATGGCTGTGATCTTTTAGGCACAGCGGCTAGGCCCAGGGGGGGGGAGGTTCTGGGAAGGATGGGGGGGGGGGGAGGGGGGGGCTCAGGCCTGGTATGTGGCTGTGGCAGGGAGACCCAGGTCCCTGGCTCTGGATGTGAGATCCCCAGGCCTCAGCTGTCCCTGATCCTAGGCTAGCCCATCCAGCCGTGGCAGTAACTTCAGGAGAGAGCGTTACCCAGGCTGCTTTCTGACAGCGTTGCTCTCCCCCCGTTTAAGGCAAACGGAGTTGGATTGCCATGTTTGTTATTCCCCCCTTTTTAACTCCCAAACCCTGAGGCAAAGCCGTGGTTTCCAAGAGGGATTCCAAACATCTTTGATGAAAAGTCTTACCGGCAACGCTGCGCTGTCCCACAAACACTCGTCTTCGTCCTCATGCTAAACAGAACCTCCTCATGAAAGCGGCCGCCGAGCGTTTTCTTTCCACTTCTAGCGGACGGGCTCGGAGTTTGGGAGGAGAGCGCGGGTCTTGTTGTTCTTAGGCTGTCTGGAAAGTATGTGTTGCCGTAAACTGTCCTCCAGCCACCTGCGTCCTTGTTTCCCTAATGCGATTCCAAGGGCCTTCAAAGGGTTTGAGCCGATAGACGGGGATGAAGTAGTCTGCTGGAAAGTTTATAATGGTGTTTTTTTTAACAGAGTAATGAATGAAATGCTGTGGATGCGCTATGGTTTTTAGGGCCCGTGGGTCGACATTTTTCATCTGTGTTCCTCGACAGCTACGGTTGTTTTGGACGCTTGGCTAAGTACTGCAGCATGTGCGGAGGGCTACTAGAACACGTTGAGAAGGCCTGTTACTCAGTGTTGTGAGTTTGACGTCAGGTCTTAGATTGCTTTTCGACTTGGTCAGAACTGAACACCGGGTGAAGTGAGTTCCGACCAGAGACTAAAAAAATGTCCGTCGATGTATTTCGTGAAGGAACTTTGGGCTGTGTGAAAGACCCAGTGTATAGATACAGTGGACTAGTGACGGTAAAGACTCAGTGTACAGATACAGTGGACTAGTGACAATAAAGACCCAGTGTATAGATACAGTGGACTAGTGACAAGTCGTCAGACCAGAGACCATAAGCTTCCTCTCCCCACAGGCAGGCAGGCAGGCAGGCAGGCAGGCAGGCAGGCAGGCAGGCAGGCAGGCAGGCAGGCAGGCAGGCAGGCAGGCAGGCAGGC